>BGPT01001850.1:104525-123212 GCA_003297045.1 Symbiodinium sp. clade C Y103 | reverse complement strand
GTTCTACCACTGAATCGGAAGTTGTTTCTTTAGCACACTCGCTATACCAAGAAGGGCTGCCTGCCCTACAACTTTGGGAACTTCTCCTCGGAAGAAGCGCAACTCTTCGCATCCTTGAAGATAATCAAGCTACAATTCTTGTTGTCCGAAACGGATACTCACCGAAGTTGCGCCACATTACCAGAACCCACAAGATAAACTTGTCAGGCATGCATGAGGTTCTACATGAGGATTCTTGTGAACTTGAATACTGCAAAACGGACGATCAAGCTGCCGACATTTTTACGAAAGCCCTGCCACCACAAAAGTGGGGACCTGCANTGAATACTGCAAAACGGACGATCAAGCTGCCGACATTTTTACGAAAGCCCTGCCACCACAAAAGTGGGGACCTGCACTTAAGCTGTTAGGCGTTCGTGTTGATCTTCCTGACGACCTTTCAAAGTTGCATGAAGGGGCTGCGCCCTCGCGCCCCAAGTAGCTTTGTAGGTAGCTCATAGCGTAGCACCGGCGAGGGGGGAGTTGAAATATTACGACCCCGGTAGCCCCACATGTACAGTCTACTTGTAGCTATGTTCATGCCTGGTCGTAGTGGTTGTAGTATAGCTATCAGACCAATCCCCAATAGTGATTGTACAGTCATCTTCAACGACCCTATATCTAGAAGCGTTAGATATAGAGGCAGCCATAGTATAGCGTAGGAATTGTCCAGCTTTCCCCCGGTCATGCTGTACATAGTAGCCCACGCAATATACTTGGCTCAAGTCGCACACAGACAAAAGGTGCGCAATCTGATTTTGATGTCGAGGAGTGACCCCTGGTTTGTTTCTGGTTGGTCCCCTCTTTTCTCTGGNCTTGGCTCAAGTCGCACACAGACAAAAGGTGCGCAATCTGATTTTGATGTCGAGGAGTGACCCCTGGTTTGTTTCTGGTTGGTCCCCTCTTTTCTCTGGAAAAACTCACATATCTAGTGACCTGGCTCGTGCAGGTCGGAAGAGCTCGGGCACCGGGAAAAAGAGTCCCGGTGCTCGCTATCTCAAGATGGCCCGCTACCAGCCAGGCTGCTGTGGCCTCTGGTTGAAATTTTGGGATGTAGTAGGGGAAACAGCGAAGCAGTGTGATGACACAATGGGGTATAGTGGAATATGTTCAACCAGATTGGGATATGGGTATGTTTTGCAAAGGGTGGACCAATCCCCAATTGTTGAGGCCAGGTGATCTGATTCGGACCATGCTGCGCTTAAAGGTTACCGCTGGCAGCGACGTGTTCCCGGAATTTTTGGCTCAAGTAAAGGAGTACCTGCGAAGAGAGCAGGGGTCCAGAAAAGCTTCGTCAGTGTCCCTTGGCTCTGATGTGTAGGGCAGACGGAGGGCACCAATTTGAAGGTCTGGAAGAATGCGAATCTTTGATAATTTTTGGACATCTCGATGGATCTCCTGTTGACTTTCTGTTTTTTTTCCTTGGATGCCCTTTTGATTCCAATTCCTTTCCTTTCCCTTTGGGAGCAGTATGTGCAGGTGCTTATCCAAGGGGATGCAACCCTTTTCTTCAGCCTATCAAAGTGCATACGTGTACACTTCTATTTTAACGGGTCGGCTGGCGGCACTCTTGGAAACTTGTTTGGGTAATGTTTGGATTCCGCTTGGACACGCGGAAATTTGGACACTAGCCACCCAGGGAGGTAGCCCAAAGTATCCACTGTTCTATTCCAGCGCACAGTCACTGGTGGCGACCAGCAGAATGATAAGAGCCCAGTGTTTTTCTTGTTTGCATCGTTGCGGGTTGCCGTTTTCGGAAAGTCGACACTTTTCAGGACTGACCCATGAAAAAACTTCAGGTCAACTGCGAAAAAGTGGCAAGCCTTTTAATTTTCCCAAGCCATCAAGTTTGGATTGAGTCCGCAATACTTGGCAATCAAACGGTGGCAAAACCATCTAGCAGATCATCCAGCTCTAGCATTCTTGAATTTTGATCCTGGAATCCAGACTATTCTTGTTTATACCTGTCATTGCAAAGGGACTTGCTGGGAGCTTCTCGTATTTTGTCAGTGGGCTGTCTCAGTGACGGCTGGCTGGTATTGCCATGAGATAGAGTTGTTATGTTGGTTAGTTACAAGGTATACATGTATATACATACATATGATTATTTAAGAGGCTTTCGCCTGACAGCCGGGCGCCGGCCAGTTGGAACCACGGGGCCGTATCGGAGCCTAGGTGGAGCCCACGTTGGCGTAGGGGGTGCTGTTGTTGTTGTTGTTGTTGTTGTTGTTGTTGTTGTCGTGGTGGTTGCTGTTGCCGTTGCTGTTGGGGTAGTGGTGGTTGCTGTTGTGGTTGTTGTTCTTGTTGTTGGTGTTCTTGTTGTTGTTGTGGTTGTTGTTGTGGTTGCTGTTGTGGTTGTTGTTCTTGTTGTTGGTGTTCTTGTTGTTGTGGTTGTTGTTGTGGTTGTTGTTGTGGTTGCTGTTGTCGTTGTCGTAGTAGTAGTAGTAGTAGTAGTAGTAGTAGTAGTAGTAGTTGTTGTTGTTGTTGTTGTTGTTGTTGTTGTTGTTGTTGTTGTTGTTGGTGTTGGTGTTGGTGTTGTTGTTGCTGTTGTTCTTGTTGTTGCTGTTGTTGTTGTTGTTGTTGTTGCTGTTGCTGTTGCTGTTGCTGTTGTTGCTGCTGCTGTTGTTGTTGTTGTTGTATTATTTGGAGTTGTAGTTATAGTTGGACCATCTTGGCCCAAGTTGACCCCAGCTTGGCCCAAGTTGGCCCTATCTTGGCCCAAGTTGGCCCTATCTTGGCCGAAGTTGGCCCTATCTTGGCCCAAGTTGGCCCTATCTTGGCCGAAGTTGGCCCCATCTTGGCCCAAGTTGGCCCCAGCTTGGCCCAAGTTGGTGCTATCTTGGCCGAAGTTGGCCCCATCTTGGCCCAAGTTGGCCCCAGCTTGGCCCAAGTTGGCCCCATCTTGGCCCAAGTTGGCCCCATCCTGACCCAAGTTGGCCCCATCTTGGCCTTATGTTGGCCCATGTTGGCCCCATCTTGGCCCAAGTTGGCCTCATCTTGGCCCTATGTTGGCCCATGTTGGCCCCAGGTTGGGCCGTCTTGGGGCCAGATGTGTCCCTATCTATGTTGAAGCTATGTAAAAACACCTTCAANTCTTGGCCCTATGTTGGCCCATGTTGGCCCCAGGTTGGGCCGTCTTGGGGCCAGATGTGTCCCTATCTATGTTGAAGCTATGTAAAAACACCTTCAAGAAGAAAATTTTTCCGTCCCGGGGCCCAAAATGCTGTAAAAACCACGATTTTTGCACAGCGCCAAGATGAAATCCGTGGCCGCCGAAGGCCACGAAACCCTGTAAAACGCGGCATTTTTTAATATTACACGCACGATCCCCTGTAAATTACAACGATATCTGTCGACCGGAGGTATACGCGGGGTCCAACAAAAGGGTCGGCGGCAGGGGGCGCAGCGCATATAACCTTCGGTTACCAACCGAAGGCCTCCGGCAAGGGCACGGGCGCGGNAACAAAAGGGTCGGCGGCAGGGGGCGCAGCGCATATAACCTTCGGTTACCAACCGAAGGCCTCCGGCAAGGGCACGGGCGCGGGGCCGGCGCCCGGATTAAAGGGCTGCCGCCCCCCTGCCCCCAACCCCTGACACACGCATTTCCATTCCGATCTAGCGCTCTTGGAGCGACGTGCTTCTCGGGGCCCTTGGCCTTCGGAAATGCGGACACCTTGGGCGCTGGTGCGTTCCAGGGTGTCAGCAATTCCGTTCCGAGACTGCAGGGTTGGGAAGGGAGGAGGACAGAAAGACAGATAGATAGACAGAGACAGAGACAGACATGGACGGCAATAAAGACATAGACAGAGACGGCAGGCAGATATAGAGACAAAGCCTGACACAGACAGAAACATACAGAAAGAGGGAATGACTGATGAAGATAGATTCCAGTGCCGAACGTTGCTTTCTGAGCCGAGAAGAAACCAGCTCCAAAATGCAGCTCCCCCAGTGCCTAACGTTGCCTTCTGAACCGAGAAGAAACCAGCTCCAAAATGCAGCTCCCAAGCCTTCGAAAACAAGCTCCAAAAGTCTCCATGCAGGGCGCATCCAAAACAGCAAAACACCATGGCACTGAGGGACGGAAGCGGTACCCTGCAAGCAGGTTCCAGTGCCTAACGTTGCCTTCTGCACCGAGAAGAAACCAGCTCCAAAATGCAGCTCCCAAGCCTTCGAAAACAAGCTCCAAAAGTTTCCATGCAGGGCGCATCCGAAACAGCAAAACACCATGGCACTCAGCGACGGAGGCGATCCCCAGCAAGCAGGTTCCAGTGCCTAACGTTGCCTTCTAAACCGAAAAGAAACCAGCTCCAAAATGCAGCTCCCAAGCCTTCGAAAACAAGCTCCAAAAGCCTCCCAGCACGGCGCATCCGAAACAGCAAAACACCATGGCACTGAGGGACGGAAGCGGTACCCAGCAAGCACAGGTTCCAGTGCCTAACGTTGCCTTCTGACCCGAGAAGAAACCAGCTCCAAAATGTAGCTCCCAAGCCTTCGAAAACAAGCTCCAAAAGTTTCCATGCAGGGCGCATCCGAAACAGCAAAACACTATGGCACTGAGGGACGGAAGCGGTACCCAGCAAGCAGGTTCCAGTGCCTAACGTTGCCTTCTGAACCGAGAAGAAACCAGCTCCAAAATGCAGCTCCCAAGCCTTCGAAAACAAGCTCCAAAGATTTCCCTGCAGGGCGCATCCGAAACAGCAACACACCATGGCACCGAGGGACGGAAGCGGCACCCAGCAAGCAGGTTCCAGTGCCTGACGTTGCCTTCTAAACCGAGAAGAAACCAGCTCCAAAATACAGCTCCCAAGCCTTCGAAAACAAGCTCCAAAAGTCTCCATGCAGGGCGCATCCGAAACAGCAAAACGCCATGGTACTGAGGGACGGAAGCGGTGCGCAGCAAGCAGGTTCCAGTGCCTAACGTTGCCTTCTGAACCGAGAAGAAGCCAGCTCCAAAATGCAGCTCCCAAGCCTTCGAAAACAAGTTCCAAAAGTCTCCATGCAGGGCGCATCCGAAACAGCAAAACACCATGGCACTGAGGGACGGAAGCGGTGCCCAGCAAGCAGGTTCCAGTGCCTAACGTTGCCTTCTGAACCGAGAAGAAACCAGCTCCAAAATGCAGCTCCCAAGCCTTCGAAAGCAAGCTCCACAAGTCTCCATGCAGGGCGCATCCGAAACTGCCTAACGTTGCCTTCTGAACCAAGAAGAAACCAGCTCCAAAATGCAGTTCCCAAGCCTTCGAAAACAAGCTGTAAGATCTCCCTGCAGGGCGCAGCAAAAACGGCAAAACACCATGGCACTGAGGGACGGAAGCGGTACCCAGCAAGCAGGTTCCAGTGTTCGAAAACAAGCTCCAAAGATCTCCCTGCAGGGCGCATCCGAAACAGCAAAACACCATGGCACTGAGGGACGGAAGCGGTACCCAGCAAGCAGGTTCCAGTGCCTAACGTTGCCTTCTGAACCGAGANGCAAAACACCATGGCACTGAGGGACGGAAGCGGTACCCAGCAAGCAGGTTCCAGTGCCTAACGTTGCCTTCTGAACCGAGAAGAAACCAGCTCCAAAATACAGCTCCCAAGCCTTCGAAAACAAGCTCCAAAAGTTTCCATGCAGGGCGCATCCGAAACAGCAAAATACCATGGCACTCAGCGACGGAGGCGATCCCCAGCAAGCAGGTTCCAGTGCCTAACGTTGCCTTCTAAACCGAGAAGAAACCAGCTCCAAAATGCAGCTCCCAAGCCTTCGAAAACAAGCTCCAAAAGTTTCCATGCAGGGCGCATCCCAAGCAGCAAAACACCATGGCACTGAGGGACGGAAGCGGTACCCAGCAAGCAGGTTCCAGTGCCTAACGTTGCCGTCTGAACCGAGAAGAAACCAGCCCCAAAATGCAGCTCCCAAGCCTTCGAAAACAAGCTCCAAAAGTCTCCATGCAGGGCGCATCCGAAACAGCAAAACACCGTGGCACTGAAGGACGGAAGCGCATGCAGGGCGCATCCGAAACAGCAAAACACAATGGCAACGTTGCCTTCTGAACCGAGAAGAGACCGTTCCAGTGCCTAACGTTGCCTTCTGAACCGAGAAGAAACCAGCTCCAAAATGCAGCTCCCAGGGCCTTCCAAAACAAATTCCAAAAGTCTCACCTGGGAGGGCGCATGCAGCAAGCAGGTTCCATTGCGTACGGCAAAGCAACATGGCACTGAGGGACGGAAGCGGTACCCAGCAAGCAGGCCAGTGCCTAAAGTTGCCTTCTGAACCGAGAAGAGACCGTTCCAGTGCCTAACATTGCCTTCTGAACCGAGAAGAAATCAGCTCCAAAATGGAGCTCCCGGCCTTCCAAAACAAATTCCAAAAGTCTCACCTGGAGGGCGCATGCAGCAAGCAGGTTCCATTGCGTACGGCAAAGCAACATGGCACTGAGGGACGGAAGGTCACTTGTCCTCGGGCGCGCTCCCCCAGCTGGCTGGCTGGGGTCGGCGGATATATATATATATATATATATATATACAGTGTACACACACACACCCCCTTTGATGGTTGTTGACCAACTCTTCACGGTTGCTGCCCAATTGTTGGTTGAACTCGCTCTTTTTCATTGGACATCCAAAAACCATTTGTTGGTTGAACCCCCCATCGGTGTTGGTGCAGCACAGCCCCTTGGTTCACATCCCCAGAAAGCGGAGGGATTTTGACGATCCCAGGAATTGTAGCGGAAGAAAAGATAGGATGCCCGAGTTGTGGTAGTTGGGGGATTCCGATTCACCCTGTGAATCATCAATAATCATCATGTTTCCATTGGACTTCCAATTTTCGAGATTCGGTAGAATTAATCATCACGCATTGTTATTCTTTTGAAATTAGTCATCATCCTGTAGACACATCCACCCCAAACATTCCCTGGGCTCATCCAAACATTCAGGGAACCTTGGTTCGTGGTGAACGGAGGGAACGCTGAAGGGAGCGATTGGGGTGTCTAGCTTTTCCCGATTGAATGGGGAGCTAAGCAGCTACGAATAGGTTTCCCAACCGTATGGCATGTATATATATATATACATACACATACGCACGTATGTATGTAATGGTATGTAAGCAACATCATGTAATGTTATGCGATATTATGCAATGTTTTGCAATGTGATGCAATGTTTAGCAATGTTTTGTAATGTAACGCGTTGTAATGCCATGTATGTCATGTATGTCATGTCATGTATGTCATGTATGTCATGTATGTCATGTCATGTGTGTCATGTATGTCGCGTATGTCATGTATGTCATGTATTCCATGTATTTCATGTATGTCATGTACGTCATGTATGTATGGTGTGGTATGTTATGGTATGTTACTGTATGGTATTGTATTGTACTGTATTGTATTGTACATAGTGTATTCCTTTTATACATATTATATTTACAGAATGGTATGGAATGTAATGTTCTGTTCTGTTCTGTTGTGCTGTGTTGTGTATGTAATGTAATGATATGTCATGTCATGTTATGTTTATGTTATGTTTATTCTATGTTATGTTTATGCTATGTTATCCTATGTTATGTCATGCTATGTTATGTTGTGACACTTTATGTACGCATATACATGTAAATATACACACACACACGGACACACACACATATGTATGTATATATATATAATATCTGTACATGTACATATGTTGGGCCAACATTTCATAAAGTATCATACCCAGCTGACATTTTGCTTGGCAGGGTGTCTATGACTAGCCACAATGTGAGTATGCGTCAAGCATAGATGTCCTTCTCCCACTGGATGTTTGATTGTCATACATGGCATCTTTCAACAGGCACTAGACTAGACTAGGACTGGAGATGCATTGCCAGTTCATATTGTTTGTTCTTGTTTTGGATTCAGTTTGGCTTTGTCAAATCACCGTAGTCACCGTAGTCAGTGACTTTGACGACTGATTGGCCCTTGTTTGGCGAGTAGTTGCATCCTAGGAAACAAGCCTTCATGAAGAAGTGTTGCACAAGATCGTGTTTCTAAAGAGTGTTCTTCAAGAGTGTAGAGTGTCCCACAAGAGTGTCCCAGAAGAGTGTCTCGCAGGAATGTTGCACCGAATACAACGTCCTTGATATTGTAATGGCTGCAGCTATCTGTGACGAGCAAGGCAATGAAGATGGGAGGAGTGTTTTGGTGCGATGCCCCAAGAACTTGAACATGGCTCGCCGGGCAGCCTGGTGGCTTGAGCGGCGAACAACACATTGTTTCCACGCGCCTAACCACTGTGTGGCTGTCTGGCTTTTTTGGCGCTGGCGAAGGCGATTGCCATTGCGGACTTGCCAGCAAGTGAAACGCTTGGCTTGCGCTCGGTCTATTTCTTTTTTGGCTACGGCGCGCCCGACTAAATTGAATGACACGAAACCTAGTCGGAACCTTCTTAGGCGCCCGACGATGAAGCTGGGTATTGCTGCTCGGCCCAAGATGGATCTAAGGAGCGCGAATGGGCTGCCAATCACTGTTTGAGCAACCAGAGGGCATGAACAGGTTTGAGGATGCCAATACTTGTGGGGTGTACATGGCTTGAAAAATGCAAAGTGCAGACCTAGTGGTCCTGGCCAGGAAATAAACACATGTAGACTCAGTATCAAATCAGCAAGATCCGGGGCATGCGTGTTGAAACCTGTGAAACACCTCCAGAATGGATCGTTCAGGTTGTTGAGTGGGCACTTCCCATATGTGGCCTTGGCCCAAAACTGGGGTTTGTAATGAGCAAGGAACCTCAACTTTTTATTTTCCAGCCCTCCAGCCCATAATTGGGATGATTGGGGGCGGATTGCAGTCCGACATGATGTCTGGCGCTTGAACAAACACAACATCACAAGTTGGTTGCGGTTTCTGGTATTGAAAATCCCAGATTTGTGGGACATTGACATGCACGACCCGCCCATCTACCCATTCAAAATCAGAAAAAACATCGTAAAAATACAATTTGCGGTGTCTATTCAGCACGTGTTTTCCCTCTGAGGTTCTGATATGTGCTGCTTGGTCGCAGGTTGGTCCTGGAAATTTCCAATTTTTAGGCCTTGCTATGGCCAGTCTATCCGTTGATACTTGTTGTTTTGGTTTTGTCCCGAAATCCGGCACTCCTTAATCCAATTTCTTATTTTTGGTCCACCCTGCACAGTCCCGGCGATTGAACACCAGGACGTGTGAGGGGTGAATTGATCATCACCAGTTCTGACCCCACATGACACGAATCCAATCAGTTTCTACTCCCCAAAAACCCTCGCTGCGGATTTGCTGAGTGGGCGATTTTTTATTTTCCCATGGCCCCATGGGTGCATCATAATTGGGGAATCTGCTGGGAATTTGACAGTCTTAAACAAATCCCCATTTTTTTCGCACTTAAAACCCGAATGATTCATAGATGTTCACAGCATCCACCACCATTTTCAGAATATTTTCCTAAGTTTTGAAGGTACCAGTCTCGCAAAATTTGATGTTTATATAGTCAGTTAGTCATCATTTTCCACCTTAATCCCCCATGTCCAGACGCCCCCACATCCCCAGAATTCTTGGTTGTTTCCACCATTCTTGTTGGTCATATACCCCGTGAAATCTCCCCGAATTTGATGGTTTGGAACCAGATTTCCCTAGGAATATGGCCATGAAACCATCATCAAAAAACATGAAATCCTGGAATCGGCATGAAATCCACCCATTTTGATGCTTTGAAACTACAATTGTTGGTTAAATCATTAAATCATCAAATACCCATAAAATCACCATGAAATGCCCATGAAAGTTCCCCATGAAAGCTCCCCATCAAACCATCATGGTCAACTGTGAAAACCTTGGCCTCAGGCGTCAGTGCTCTCCCTGGGCCAGGGCCAGCCTGCAGTTGGCTTCATCGAGCGCAAGGATCGGGACCTGGCCAGGAAGGCTCGAGAAAAGGCACGGCGAAGGGGAGGACAGGGATGGGTCAATCTTGCTGGGAGGTTTTTCTGTGGCCTTTGCAGCTTTGCTCATAAATTTCACAACTGAGGGGTTGATTGAGTCCCTTCTTCACTGAGTCGCTGGGGTACACGTTAGTGCCACCTGACCGCGGCAGTTTTGAGCCTATGAGATTTAGAGCGTTTGTCATATATATATATATATATATGGAAGCTGGAAAGAATGGAAGGGAAAGGAATCTAGAAAATATGTGGGATTTTAATGGATTTGAACCCGGTCAACATGATGTGCATGTGTTTTCTTCTAGGTGTCTCACGTGTAGTCTCAGTGGTGCAGTGAGATCCAAGGGGGTCATGTAAGATGACTGGAGGTCAGCAACCCATGTTGGAAGACTTTGGGAGATGGGGAACCTCCCAAGTCTACTGTAACGATTTCTCATCAGTTTCAAAAAGCAACTCCATTAGAGTTTTATGTATTGACGTATACCTGGACAAGCCTATACATCACATGGTTAATTTCTATCTCATGATATCCAAGTATATTCTCAAAAAAAACTCATGATTTGTTCATTGTCGTTGCTTAAAATCCTCGTTTTCTGTATATAGTCCAAAAAATCCACGGGTAAGTCAACCCCGGATTGATGAACCATGATTTACTAAGTATGGGGCTACCCTCCAAATAGTGATAATATGATGCTTCAATGGTACCACCCCAGTTAAACAGCCTAGCGCCTAGGGGTTTATTAATCCAGGGTGGACCTTAACCATTTAAATTGGGCAGTCTCAACAAGCAGGTCGAGAGTGCCTGTGCAGAGTCTGTCACCTTTGCATCTTGACTCCGCTGGGTGTTGTAGATGGGGGTTGGTCTGTTTGTCAGCAAACGGTAAACAAATTGGAATATATGTACATGCATGTATAAATTACATCATATATATCTAAAGTATATATATATATATACATATGTGTAGATAGATACATAGTATGATATATGTATATATACATACATTTTTTTTAAAAATGTACATAAAGGTATGAGATTCACCAAATCGTATATTGTACATGCACGTCTGGATGTTGACTGATCTATGCATACATCAAGCGAAGTAGCCAACATGGACATCGGGATTCTAGCAAATAGAATACTGGGATATTATATGAACCGACAACAATATGAACCTCCGCCAAGAGCAAATTTCAATTGGATGGAGTCCTTTTGGGAAGATCTATGCGTACAAACATCTGTTTATATACACACACACATGCATGTCATGTCATTGAAAATCCGTGTCACTGAAATTCATGAAAGATCTATGGACATATTGCTAATCAGCCCAGGTACCACAGGGATTTCCACAGTCTACGACCCTATGGAGTCGACCTCACGCCGATAGTGAGATGGTTTAAAGTGAAGAACAAAGATCCTGAATTTCTTAGGCCTCGTTTCTTATGCCCAGGAATAGACATGCCCCGTGGCAGACTGATCTTTCAATTTCGATTTCCTTCTCCTGGTAGGATTCACCATTTCAGATCAATGCGTTTCAGGGCCCAATGTTTTCCACATCAATGATTGTTTGCAAGCCTTAAAAGGTACTTGTACCCTCTGGTAAACTAACATAACTATGGAAAATCACCATTTTTAATACGAAAGTCCACTATTTCTATGGCCATTTTCAATAGCAAACTGTTAGTTTACCAGAGGGTACCCTCTGGTAATTTGGCATGACTGGAAAACCCCAACATTTATTGGGAAGAGATCCGTCGCCAGGCTTGGATCAAGATGGCGAGACATCCCAAGATTCGTCATTTTCTGGAGCCATCAACCGTGGTTTCTTTTATTTGTTTTTAAATCTTCAAGTCAACATGACAAACCAGTAATATGGCTTAAGTATTGATATATCTATGGATATATGTATGTATCTATGTATATATTGACATACATACATACATGCATGCATGCATAAATACATACATACATACATACATACATACATACATACATACGTACGTACGTACGTACGTACATACATAGAGACATGCATGCATGCATGCATGCATACGTATTAATGTAATCTGATGTAATGTCATGTCATGTCATGTCATGTCATGTAATGTAATGTAATGTAATGTAATGTAATGCAATGTATGTATATATATATATACATATACATCAATCAATATATACATGCATATATCAACATCTATGTAGAATATATGTAGACATACACATATCAATTGGCTTCAGATGCAAAAAATGATGCGCCATTTGGTCAAAAACATCCGAGGAAGAGTTGACGGATGAGGACTACACTGCGCGCAGGGAGGACTTGGAGATGGCTTCAGCGGCAGCTGGGACGACTTGTTTCGGGTGGAAGATGGGTTGGCGGCCAGCTGAAGAATATCAATGTCTAGTGAAATTAACATCTCCCCATCATAGTTGATATAGTTCTAGACATTCATAATTTTTGGTGAAATGAATAGGGAGATGATGAATGTCTAGAACTCTATCGACCAGGGATGCAACGCCTGGTAGAAGGTGAAGATTAGTTGAGTTGAACAACAAATTGGCCATTGCGGGTTTGGGTAAAACCACCTGTCAGATGGGAACTGGTCAGGTGACAGTTGGCCCAGTGGGCCAGGATTCAATGAACCGTCTGGGAGGTTGCGACACCCTGGGGTAAGGGTGCCTTTACCTCTGCCCATCGTTTGCAGTTGCTAAGGACAACATCATTCTGCCTCTCGTCTGCGGAGTCGTCTTGGCCCTCCGGGATTGTGTCCTGTGGTCTTTAGCGGCCTTTTCATCAATTGGGGTATTACATGGACCCCCTTGGCAATCAGAAATGGCAGTCGACCCCCTTGTTCCAACTGAGAATATAACTTTCAAGAGATATCAAAGGTGGATTTTCCATTACAAGCTTTGAGTAGCCCAAGCCTCTCCACGCACGCTGCAACCATCCTGTGGTGCTTCAGCCATCCTACTTTTATCTACAAGGTGAGGCCCGAAAACACGTTATCAGTTGGTTTGCAAACTCATTAATTATAGTTTACATCTATCATAAACCGTATGATTAACTATAGTTATAGTTATCATTATCCCATTAACTATAGGTTGTAGTTATCACTGGTTGAAAATTCAAACGACATCAACAAGCGATTTTGTTGTTTTTCCCAGGACCGTTCTGAAGGAAGCCGACAATCCAGACGAGTTGAACGCCGCCATGACTGCGCCTCGGCACTGGGGATGATTACTGGGGGTATACGCAGCGAAAGATGGATTTTAATAGTGATTCAATGGTGATTGACTTGGGGTTCATGTGATTTTATGGGGGTGTAATGGGATTTACTTCCATTTAATGAGATTTGATCGTGATTTAAGCTGATTTCATGGGATTTTACGGGGATTTGATGGGATTAAATTGGATTTAATGAGATTTTATTGGCTTTACTTGGGTTTAATGTGATTTATGGTGACTGGACCATGAAGAATGGGGATTCAACTATGAACAATAGAGGATTTAGCGTCTGGGAACTTGACATATCCAATGGTGCCTTTCCATAGCAATGTTGGACTACCAGAGGGGAAGCAGCTTTCCATATGGGGATGCTCACCATGCTCCCTCTACTGAGGACAAGCTGGCGAATCCGGGCTTCCTGGCCTTTCAGGCGCGGGTGGCTTTTTGGGATGCTTGCCACATCGGAGCCACGTCATGTGGGGAGCCGTGGGCTTTGTGGCAAGATTTGATCTGAGAAATGTGGCAAAATATCTTCAGGAAAAGTAGCTGAAGTACCCAGCAGTTGTAGATTTTGTGACGGCGATCCAGGGGCAGCACTACTTTCCCAAGCACAGGATCCACAAAGTTGCACAGCAGGGAGACAGATGAGCTATGAAATGTACCCTGGTTGATTGGTTGATATAGCGACATATAATTACTAGTTAATTTATTTGGGATCTTGAGAACCCATAGCAGGGAATCTATCAACGAACTAGTATAGGGAGACAGGACAGGGGTATTTTTAACGGTTCAGGTAGACAATATCTATTGAATCATGATGAATTGATCTTCTGAGGACTACTGAAGCGATGATCTCTCTAATTCTCTACCTTTCTCGGTTTCTAGAGGGTTCCTTTTTCAATGAACTTGATGAATTTTGATGATATTTCCTATGAAGATCCCCATGATATCCCGTTGATCTCCTATTACTGAGCATTTTGTTCATCTTTCTTCATGGGTGAGACCGATGAGATTCATGGGACACTGGAAATTCATGGGATATCCATATTTTTCTACATGAGTATAGGATATTCAATGGATTGGTTAATGGGAAAATTTACAGGAAACCCCTATATTTCATGGGAAAATCCATGGTTTCCTGTAGATTTTCCCTTAAACCAATCCAGGTCGTGCTCATGAACAGACTTGCGAGGCGGGACCACTCATCGCCTGGCTCTTGTTCTTGATTTTGTACGTGCTGTACTTCTGCTGGGCCTGCCTGCCCTGCTGCTGGTGCCAGTGCTGCTCCTTGGCTTGGGAATCTCTTCAATCCGCTTCAGGAGTAATATTCCTACTTCAAGGGCCATAACTGGGGGGATACCCAACTCCAATTTTCAGGTACCACAGTCTGAAAAAATGGGGATGGGAAGTGTAGGAAATCTCGCCGACTTCGATGTTCTTGGTTCCTGGTATAGTAACACCTAGATTAATGGTATAGTATAGATGATGTTTTCCCATATTTTCCAAGTATCCAACCTTTCTGTTTCTTTTCTTTTTTTTCAAATTTGGGTTTACTATACTCTCATCCTTTTGGGAATCTCTTGGCCCCTTAAAACACTGAACTCTCCTTCGGAGAGCCGAACAGCGCTGGACCAAGGCCGAAGGAAGCTTGGCAAAAAGACGAGACAGATTGGGGAAAGGAAAAACGGGCTGTTTGTGATGCCTTCTTGGGTAAGATGACGATGTTGACGTTGTTGCTGTTGTTGATGATGATGACGACTACTGCTATTTTCCTATGTCATTATTCGAATTATCATGATCGTTGTCGTTGTTGTTGTGGTTGTGGGTGATTTCCTGGCAGCTCCAAGTAGCGATGCCTCGCAATTTGCGTAATTTTGGATCGCCTGTGTTCAGACAAACCAAAATACCCGACTGGTGTGTGTGTATATATATATATACGTGGATTTACATAGATACTATCTTGTTATCTTATATATATTATATATATGTATACATGGAGACGTTGACGTTGACCTATAGATGGACATTGTTTTAGAAAAAAAAAGTATATATACTCGATATATATATATGTATATATGTATATATGTACTCTCTCTCTCTATCTCTATATATATGTATATATACACACATATATACATATACATATATACATATATACATATTCAATGCATGCATGTTCCCGCATCTTCCGGCCTCAGGAAGCGCAATTGTCCCAAGGTGGTGAAGTGTCTTGGCCGACACGTTGCGTCAGGGTTTCAAGGGTGATTGAAGGGCCTGGTGGGTTTGAGAATATGCTGTGGAACCCCAAAATAAGCGTTTTTTAAAGGGAAAATAATGATAAGCCATTGGATTTAGAGGTGCCCTAGTGACAAACCCATATTTGGCTGAATGATGTAACCAGCCTGAAACTGTACGTTTTTTTTTTAAGTGCTGATCAATTTTCCTTTTGCACTTGCCATTTAAGTGGGGCAGGGTTCCTTTTTCATATGCACCTCATTTACACGCAAGAACCACATTGTTTGTGTGACACAGAGTCAATTAACCTCAGCCACTGCTGAAACTGTTGCGAAAATTAGGGGTTCAACGCATGGGTTGAGTGACACGCCAAGACCTGGCACATGAGCCTCTCTGTGTCCCGAGGTTCATCTTCATGCTCTTGTTGGCAGGTGCGATGGATGAAGATCGTTGAAGGATAAGGGTCAGGAAAAAGAAATATAGTACTAAACACCAACTTGTGCAGCTTCAACTTGTCCCGTGAACTTGCGTTCTGTTCTTAGCATTCGATTGTAAGAATGATTGCGATCCCGTTATCGTGTGGCATAGTCACCGGCTACAATGCAACTACACCACTTGTTTGTTGATCGACGTGATTTGTCCGCTTTTCTGTTCAAACACACAGACACAGACACACACACACACACACCCACACCCACACACATACACATTTTCAATGGTTCACATCATGATTTTGCTTGTTTGCACCCATTTTCCCATGATTTCTTCCTGCTGAATTTCCATGAGAGTCCATTTTGGTGACCGGATTCCTACCTAGTTTTCTTGTGGGTTTGTCTGAGAAGAGTGTATTTGCAGTATCCCAGGATGTCACGGTTGATCCAAAAATTTTGCCCGTTCAGCTGGCCCTTGTGGAGTTTTTTTTTCATTTCTTGGACACAGAACTTTCATTTCTCATTGGTTACATCCAATTTTTTGATTTTAAAGCAGTGGTTTTCCCCAATCAGTATTGTTGGTTAGCTCCCCCAATATATTCGAAGCCAACCCCAACCCTGGGTTTGGGAATATGGCACCCTGGATCCAACGCTTCACCCATCATTTTCCCCCATTTACAGTAGTTGCGATAAATTTTGGTGGTAAATTCACCATTTTCAGACACACCCGAGTATCAAAGTATTGGTTACCCTCTGGTAAACTAACATAGCTATTGAAAATGGCCATTTATAGTGGATTTTCCCATTAAAAATGGTGATTTTCCATAGCTATGTTAGTTCACCCTCATTCTATCCCAACATTGATGGCATATCTGGATAAACTAGAACGACCTCACTGCAACTGGAATGATGGCTAGTAGGTCTAACTCTCCCGAAATGACTGATCTTGGGCTGCTGACCGAAGATGTGAGGCCTATCTTTTCAGGTTCGCGAATCAATATGTTTTTTTCCAACTACTTGATTCATACCATTGGCAATCCCATCACAAACAACCCCCAGGCTTTTGGTTCCACCAATTTTCACAGAAGCTCCCCATGTTTTTCTGGGTGAACTCCACCATTTTTGTGGGGTCCAAACCTCCCATCGGGAGCCACCCGCTTCAGCCATCATCCTGGGCCTGGTCATCGCTGCCTCGCTGTCCATACGGGGCTTTAATGCGGCCTCCTCGGGCTTCAAACTCACGCAGTGCGGCTCGGCCACGTCACGCTGGGAGGTCATGGGGGATACTACTGGGAAAATGGGGATGAAACAAACCAAGATGGAGATCGAATGGGAGATATTTGCTGAATTTGGGGATTATCATGGAGATGCAGGCAAGGAAAATGGTGAACAACTGGGATTTAACATGGGGATTTAATCATCAAACACTTGGGGTTTCTGTGTTAACATCAACAATTTCAAGCTTTGCAGCCGAATTTCAGCCCTTTCTGCGCAGTTGATGTTGGCTGGGGCTTGAAATGGCAAAAGGAACAGCGTTTTAAACCGTGGGATGGAATTCGGTGCCGTATTGTCAGACCATGAGCCATGGGGTTGTGGGTCGAATTTGGATATCCTTCGAATCTTCGAATTGCATATAGGGGATGACCGAAATCTAAGGTCCCAAGGCCCCCTGGACCTTAAATTTTGAACCGTACCACTGTATGGTTGGTGACAAGGAATCAAGGACGTCCCTGGGCCTCTGGGCTGATCCCTGTGAGACTTGGGAAGTTTGGAGACTCAGTGGCTTCAACTGCCATGATGAGCGGCAACTTCCCATGGGCTTCTCAACCTTACCAACCCTAAGGTAACACCCCCAGAGATTTTTCACACTTCTAGCCACCAAGTAGACTAAGCCCATCAAGTGATCCATATTTCATCTCCAATCTGACTGACTGTCAGCCCAATTTTTGGCAGATGAAATGCGAAAGGGGAAATGCTTGTTGGATAGCAGGCCTCCCGATGCACCAGGTACAGCAGCGCAGCTGGTCAACGACACCATGGGAGGCAACCCTGCAGCTTGGCATGGCTTTCTTGGTTGGGGCCACTTGGGGTATGGCTCAATTTTTTAAAGAGCCCTTAAGAAATGGAGGCTTGAAATACTGAAAGTGACCAAAGTCGCAGGTCCATTGGCACCTTGTTTTGGAACCATACACATATAGTTGCCCCTTTCATCCTCTTTCTATATCCTCAAAAAATGGAAAGTTGTCAAATCGCGAAGTTCCCAGCATTTCATGGATAAAAAGGTCAACCCACAAAGAAACAGCATGTTTCATGGTAGTTGTTTTCACTAGTTAAAATCCATTTGAATCCTATTATCATGGCCAAGCTACCACTCTAAAGCTGAGGAGCAAAGCTTCCTTGGCGTGATCCGCACCTTAGAAGTCTTCCAGGATCGATGCTGAAGTCGGTAAAATCCAACTAAAGTAGTGGTAAATTGCTGCTTTTTCCCGAGAGCGTCTGCGAAGGGTTTTTCGTAAAAAGAGATCTGCATGATTACATCTTCATATCTTCACATCTGCATATCTTCACATCTGCTCTTCNTCGTAAAAAGAGATCTGCATGATTACATCTTCATATCTTCACATCTGCATATCTTCACATCTGCTCTTCACACCTGCATATCTTACATCTTCATATCTTCACATCTGCACATCTTACATCTNCATCTGCATATCTTCACATCTGCTCTTCACACCTGCATATCTTACATCTTCATATCTTCACATCTGCACATCTTACATCTTCATATCTTCACATCTGCACATCTTACATCTTCATATCTTCACATCTGCAT
>BGPT01001850.1:62315-104478 GCA_003297045.1 Symbiodinium sp. clade C Y103 | reverse complement strand
TCTTCACATCTGCATACTTTTCTCTCTTCTCTCTTTCTCTCTTCTGTTAATTTCTATTTCTTTCTTAAGGCGGGCAGTGCTTCCGAAGAATCACGAACTGCAACCCTTTCGCACGAAACGAGGTTCGATCGTCAAAAACTGAGGTAAAATTGCGATTTCCATTGGCCCGGATGAACCCTTCACGCACGAAACGAGGTTCGATCGTCCAAAACTGAGGTAAAATTGCGATTTCTTCGGGTCCCGCGCAACCTTTTCGCACGAAACGAGGTTCGATCGTCAAAAACTGAAGTAAAATTGCGATTTCTTCGGGTTTCGCGCAACCTTTTCGCACGAAACGAGGTTCGATCGTCAAAAACTGAGGTAAAATTGCGATTTCCATTGGCCCGGATGAACCCTTCACGCACGAAATGAGGTTCGATCGTCAAAAACTGAAGTAAAATTGCGATTTCTTAGGGTCTGCGGCAACCCTTACGCACGAAACGAGGTTCGATCCTCAAAAACTGAGGTAAAATTGCGATTCTTGACGGGTCTACGCGGGTCTACAGCAACCCTTACGCACGAAACGAGGTTCGATCGTCAAAAACTGAGGTAANTAAAATTGCGATTCTTGACGGGTCTACGCGGGTCTACAGCAACCCTTACGCACGAAACGAGGTTCGATCGTCAAAAACTGAGGTAAAATTGCGATTTCGAATGTCCCGGATGAACCCTTCACGCACGACCTGACGTTCGATCGTCAAAAACTGAGGTAAAATTGCGATTTCGAGTGTCCCGGATGAACCCTTCACCCACGAAATGAGGTTCGATCGTCAAAAACTGAGGTAAAATTGCGATTTTACGTCTCTGCGTAAAAGCGTTTGTGTGTAAAAGGGTATGTGTGTCAAAGGGTCTGTGTGTAAGGGTCTGTGTGCGAAAGTGTCTTTGTGTAAAGGTGTTTGTGTGTAAAAGGGTCTGTGTGTAAAAGTGTTTGTATGTAAAATGGTCTGTGTGTAAAAGTGTCTGTGTGTAAAAGGGTCTGTGTGTAAAAGCATCTGTGTGTAAAAGGGTCTGCGTGTAAAAGCTTCTGTGTGTAAAAGTGTCTGTGTGTAAAAGCGCTTGTGTGTAAAAGCATCTGTGTGTAAAAGCGTCTGTGCGTAAAGCGTCTGTGTGTAAAAGCGTCTGTGTCTAAAAGCGTCTGTGTGTAAAAGCGTCTGTGTGTAAAGGTGCTTTCTGTGTGTAAGAGGGTCTGTGTGTGCAAGTGTCTTTGTGTAAAGGCGTTTGTGTGTAAAAGGGTCAGTGTGTAAAAGCATCTGTGTGTAAAAGCTTCTGTGTGTAAAAGGGTCTGTGTGTAAAAGCATCTGTGTGTAAAAGGGTCTGTGTGTAAAAGCTTATGTGTGTAAAAGTGTCTGTGTGTAAAAGCGCTTGTGTGTAAAAGCATCTGTGTGTAAAAGCGTCTGTGTGTAAAGTTGCTTTCTGTGTGTAAAAGCGTCTCTGCGTGTAAAAGCGTCTGTGTGTAAGAGTGTCTGTGTGTAAAAGGGTCTGTGTGTAAAAGGGTCTGTGTGTAAAAGGGTCTGTGTGCAAAAGCTTCTGCGTGTAACAACTTCTGTGTGTAAAAGGGTTTGTGTGTAAAAGTGTTTGTGTGTAAAATCGCTTGTGTGTAAAAGGGTCTGTGTGTAAAAGGGTCTGCGTGTAAAAGGGTCTGTGTCCAAAAGCGTTTCTGTGCAAAAGCTTGCAAAAGTGTCTGGGACGCCTTCTTTCTCTCTGCACATCTCCCCATCTTCACATCATCACATCTTCACATCTTCACATATTCACGTCTTTACCGCATCACATCCTCACATCTTCGAATGCTCACATCTTCATCCCCTCACATCACACATCTTCACATCTTCACATCCTCACATCTTCACATACTCATCAATCTCTTTTTATTTGCGCCTTATCCATTCACATCTTCTTTTTTTGAGACATCTTCATATATTCCTCTCTCTATGTTTCATGTTATACGATCTTCACAGTTACATATCTCACTATACTTCTCTTCGCTCTCGGGCCATCCGNCTTCATATATTCCTCTCTCTATGTTTCATGTTATACGATCTTCACAGTTACATATCTCACTATACTTCTCTTCGCTCTCGGGCCATCCGTCGTCTAGTGTATCTTTTTTTGGGTTTCCTATATTTATATACACAATCGGCAAGCGAGTAAACTTTGAATGTGCCTAGGTGACAAACCATGATTCCTCGGATTATCTTATTCATATCCGGTTTGTAAATCAGCAACCAGTACAAATGCAGCAACAAATTACCAATTGGTAAGAAGGGGACGACGATGTTGCGGCCAAATATGGCCAAATCCAACAGTAAGTTGATGAAACCATCTGTAAATGATCTTCAACCTCGAATTAAGTGTGATTTCTGGTTGATTTTCTCCCGCTTTCTCCTCCTTTTCCACCTCCTTTTGGTTGGCAGAAATTGCATTATCGACGGACTTTTGATGGTATTGACACTCAAACACAAGATTTTAGGTTTTGCTTGTTTCTGTTCACAGTCTTGGTTTCAGAATGTTTCACATATATTTTGCACGTCTTTTTTTGATTCGTTTTCTTTGTCAGGGCCTGCATGGTCAAAAGTTTTTGCATTGATTTCCAGAAGTACAAAGAAAAATGCAACAGTAAGTGGGTTAGTCTTCCCAATCATTTCACAAGAAATGAAACTTCACCATGTTTCCCAATATGTTTCCGAATCGTCCAATCACTCCCGCAGGAGCTGAAAGACTCGTTGGATCCGGGCTCCCCCTTCCTGATCGAATTGGAACGGATCTTAACCAACACCAAACCCATCTCGGATGCACCTTGGTTTTCTGAAATGGGGGGGTTACAAAAAAGATGGATTGAGGTTTCCACCAACATCCAGGCTAGCTGTTTACTCTCCACAGTTCTTGGTTTGATAACATCATTGGCTATATACCCATTGTATGCCCATGAACAATCCCCATTTCACATGGTAAGATCCTCAATTTAAGTTGTGGTTGACCTAGAGACGTGTAGGATGACCAGCTATTTGTAAAGATTTTGCTGCGACATTTGAGTGAATCAGTGGATCGGTGCCAGTGATCAGAAGAAGGTTTATGCCGGCTGCAGCAAATAATCCAAGTGCGGGTGACAATGAAGACTCGTTAGACACTCTTTCTCCAAGTTAAACTGCTTATGCACAGTTCACCCCATCATTCATCATGCACTACATCCAAAGCTCTTCTCCCTGCGCTGGTGATTTGGTCATTTTTACCATCCAGATCCCTGGGACGATTCCCACCACCTTCCATTGAGGCTGTGGTGGTGGCATCAGCGACCATGCGCTTGGGCAGCGGTTAAGATGACCCATGCGGCGTCAATCTCAAAGGCTGCAAGGGAACCACAAACAGCTTTAGTTTAATTATCAACAAATAGGGATTTGATTGATGGGATTTAATGAGATTTTCAACAAATAGGGATTTGATGGGATTTTATGAGATTAGATGGGAATAGGACATTCAAACATGGCTGGCTGGGAAATCCCCGAACTCAATGGAGGTTTATAGCTGTAAAATTCATCGAACTAAATAGGGATTTTGCCGTGTTTGATTCCCAGAGGGCAACCATCCATTCTTTGGGTGCCCCACATTGCTGGACACTTTTTAGGAGAAACAGGGGCTTTTTCACGCGGTATTTCGATATGATTTGAAACGGTGAACTTGGCAGGTGCACCATGATACTTTTGGGGCCTTTTCCCACGCTGGCAAATCATTCGAGCAGTGCCTGACACCCCGCTTGGTTGATGATTTTTCCGGGGGGTTGCACTAAGCTTTGTACCTTGGGGGATTCTCATCATCCATGAACTCGGAATCCCCATCAACCAGGCATGGCATGACGTTGCGGTTTAGAATCCACTGCAACTGTAGAGATATCCACCATAAACCCAACGGTGAGCTCATTTTGAACCAATTGGCTCACACTGAAAATCCAATTATATCATATGATAGCCCCAAATTATGAGGAATCCCAATTTGGAATTCCGATTGAAATTCCAATGATATCCCATTCGATCCTCATTTTACTTGCCTAGAAATCCACATCTTTTCGCATGCCGAGGAGTAACTTGAAGGCGATGATGGAAGCCCCGGGCAATGTGAATCCCGAAGCAACAGGCGGGGATGGGATCCTGATGGGATCCCCACCGTTGGATGTCTCACATGATGGATAGACATAGGAAATTCTGGGGATGTTTACTGGGATAAAGTTGGGTTATCCAACTTTTTGATATATTTCACTTATTTTTTTTTGACCAATTGTTGATATTTGTTGGGTTATCCAACTGATGTTTACTGGGAATAAATGACCAACTTGATATTTGGGGTTAGCCCCCAAAAAAATCACACAGTTGGGGATGGGTCAAGACCTATTGTTACCATATGACTGGGAGCCATCCATGAACCAGCTGTTTAGTGTACCGTTGAGGTCCCAGGGTTTTGACCCGTAACCAGTTTTCACCATCATTCTTCAGCCATTTGTAGATGAAAAATGGTGATTTTCCGCAGTTTTTTGTATGTTTATCACAAGGTTCAATGGATTGGTTTCAGGGACTATTTACAGGAAACCATCGATTGTTCGGGGTTTCCTGTAACATTTTCCCTTACCCTCTGGTAAACTAACATAACTATGGAAAATCACCCTTTTTAATGGGAAAATCAACTATAGATAACCATTTTCAATAGCAAACCGTTAAATTGGCAGAGGGTAACCCCATCCATTGTTCGGGCTACGTCTCCAGGTGAAGACCTGCTCCACAAGTGCGAGCTCTGTACCATCCTGGCGCCTTCCCTGACCAGCGCCATCGATGTCTTGGACAACGGCGTGGGTGTGGCGCTGGCACAGACCCGAGAGGTGGTCAGTGAGCAGCTGCAGGGCGACAACTTGGCGAAGCTGAGCGATAGCCACTGGGGATGACGACTGTTTTGAGGGGATGGGGGGGTTTAGCCCTCTGGTAAACAGCCACATAATGATGGAAAATCACCATATTTAACGGGAAATTCCGCTATGAATGGCCATTTTCAATAGCTATGTTAAATCACCAGAGGGTAACTATCAAGAACGGGTGAATTTGCTAAGAAAAAATGGTGATATCACTCTCAAAGTCGGACATTTGTTACAGCAGCAAGAATCTAGGACCAAGGAATATGGGATCTTAGCAACCAACATGTTTTTTTTTGCTTTTCTTTTTCAACTCGGAATTTGCTGGGTATCCATTGTATCGCCGTAAGCTTCCCCTGAGGTATGCTTTCCGGAACTGCTCCGTTGGTGGCACCTCGGAATGCAAGTGATGAATGGGGATTTTCCGATGGCGATTTTTTGAAGGGGATTGGAACTTCTTGGAACGGGATATAGAACCGACATATAGATTTAACATGCGTTCATTGGATGAAGTTGAAGGGGAATTTACAGCAGCCCCCCCCAGATTTCAGGGGAAAAACCGCGGTTTCCTGTAGATTTTCCCTCTTGCTGATGCAATGATTAATGCTGCAGCATAATGTGAGATCTTTTTTCTGGGAAAGATTGCACAAGATGGATTTTCAGTGGTTGAAACCGGTCCAAGATGTTGAAAGTATACAGAGATGAACCACCATAGATGGGGCTTGGCACCATGAATCACAGTGACACTTCGTTTCCAAAATTTGCTGAATGGATAGAAACACAAGAACCCCCTATATATTGACGTTAAAGGCCATGGTTTCAGTTTGAGTTTCTTGTACAGTTTCCCTTAAACCAATTCATTGAACATCATGTTTCTCAGTTGATTTCGCATTTTTGAACATGTTTTATTAGTTCCTGAAATAGTTACAAACCCCTATATTTACCATTTTTGATAGTTACACACATATATATATATATATACACATATACACACACGCAGACATCCCCGAGTTTGGTTGGTTGAAGCCTTGGTAATTAGACATCTGGGGATTGCCAAGGAGTTGAAGACGGTGATCCATTCAGCCTTTGGACCCTTTGTGGAGCAGGAGTCGCTGCTGTGAACAGCCCATGGTGTTTGTCCCAATTGGAAGTTTGTGGATGGCTACCCTCCGGCAATCAAACGTGGCTGGCTGGAAAATCCCCGCATTAGCCATGGAGGTTTCTAGTTGGAAAATCACCGAACTGGGGGATTTTCCAGTGCTATGTTTGATTACCCTCGTTAGAAACCGATCTCTGGTAAATTTGGGAATGGTGAAATGAATTTGGTTCACCACATTCGGTCCATTGAATGTGCCAAGTTGGAAATGACATGACTTATTATATTGGCATCAGAAAGTGCGACTATATAGAACAACTTGGAACAGTTCTTCCCCAAGTTTCAAGCGAGCAAAGGCCGAAAATCAAGACTCTGGGAAATGCGAATTTCGGGTTCTTCCGCAATATCAGCCATGACCTGACCATCGCACACCATTACATTTCTTGTTGGCTTCTGTAATTTTAGGCTGGCCATGAAGCAGACTTCCCCCCCATGGGAAATCATAGGTACCAACACACCTCCATATGTTCCCGGTCAAATCCCATATGTTGTGAAGGTAGAATCACCAGCTTCTTGCGAAGGAGCCGTGTTTCATTCCCAAGCTGTGGCTTCTTCTCCTAGACTTTTGTTCAGGGCCTTTTTTGGCCGCTAAGACCCATGGTTTTGGGGACAGATGATCCCTAGAAAACCACTTGGTGGCTCATCGCACCGGAAGTGGGTTAGATCACCCTAGTTAGTTCAGTAGGGGGGCTTCATTGGGGCAAGGTCCAATTACAACTGGGGTGAACCCTGCCGGACGGTCAACTCATCCTATGTGATTGCCAGGATACCTTGGAAGCCATCACCGTTCAGCTGGACAGCATCGGAACCCTCTCCAGCGTGGCGTTGATTGGTGTGGCTCTCCTGCTGGCGCTGTGCAGCACCATGACGAAGGGAACGAACGTTGAATGGTGGAAGTGGGGTGGAACAATGGTGGAAGGGTGAAGTGGCCGGTGCAGAGTAGTTGTGGAATTTTTGTTTGGGAAATTCTCCCCAAAAGCGTATGCTTGCAGATTTAATTGCTGGAATAGGATGATTGGAGATGCATGTCCACAGGCCGGGCCTCAGGGTCCTCAGAGTGGTTGAGGAACGCAACTCCTACTGGGACTGGGACAAGCAGCGGCACCAAGGTATTCTCACTGGAGTCTGCTGGATTTGCGTCGACACCCACACTGCCGCCGATGGAACGAGCCAACACAGGAGCGCGGGTTTGGGGTGCCAAGCAGACAGCTGTGAAGCGCGTGCGCAGGTCAACATGTTCAGTGCCCTTACCCAAAGATGGTCTGGTTATATAATTACGCCATGCAATTTGGACGTCCCAGACATGAATCAGTTCTTACACTGGTGCAGTGGTGCTTTTAGGCTGTCGAAAGTCTTTCAAATTTGTATCTCCCTCTATAATTGACCCTTGTTCATGCTTTTTTGTTAAATACAGAAGGTACAACTAGTATACAGTATACATTAATCTGTATTATATATTCATATTTGTATCCAACAGTATGCACACCTTCATGTGACATCCTGATGACCTTAAATGGGGTGTCGTTTCCTGCGCTCCGCGAGGAGAATCACCTGCCGCTGCGCCATGTGCTCCTGGTGCTGCGGCTGCTACTACATGCTGTGTCCTGGTGGGATTCAGATGTGGATGATCCCTTTGGAAATTTATGATCTTCTTGAGGGGTTGACACCACCAATCATATATCTATACAGTTATATATACATATATATGTAATTATCATATACATATACAGATAGAAATATGTACTTTTTTTTAGCCGCGACCCTGAAATAGATCGAATTTGTCATCCACACTTCCAAACCTGACTTTCAAAAATCTACATATCTATTTCTGTGTATGGAGGTCCTGTCTTTGCTGGGTCAGTATTTGTTCCCTCTTCCTACAGGTTCATCCACCAGGAATATGTTCATCTTTTTGTCTCCAGGTCAGATACAGTACTGAGAAGATCTCTGGGGATAGGCCAACCTTGAACTCAGAGATTGCATGGACAGCATGGATGGAACCGCGGTTCCCCTCATTCCTCTGAGGGGGATGGCAAGGCTGAAAGTAGCAAATTCTCAAGTTCTTGCTGATCGCTCGTATGGATATGTGTGTTGGTGATCTTCCCCTTCCGGAAAAGCTGATAGTCCAATCTTACTGACAATATAACGGTATCAAGCTTTCAATTTCAATCTCCCAATGTGGTTTGCTTTCCTCGAACATTATTTCCCCTACATTCTACCACACAGGGGGAACTAAGACTCTCGGTCTCAGTATATGAACTGTACTGTATAGTTGAAATATGGTGGCAAGTATCCCTTGCAGCAATAGACATTTTCCAACACCAAGTTTTTTTTATATATAACTATGTCATAGATCATCAACTTCCATCGAAATCATCCAAGAACCTTTCCATGAAGAAAAGCGACTGCCACAATGTCAACCTCCGACCAATCAACCCTGGTTGACGAAAGATCAAACTCTGACATATTATTTGCTACTAAATGGTTTAGCAAAGTCCAAGGTTGACGTTACTGATGTCGGTTTGTCACAAAAAAAAACGGCGCCCCCTAATTCTCTGAATTTCCTGATTAATCATCACATTACCCATCAAAAACCAATGCCCTCTACCTTGCAGTACATCTACATCACTTTAGAATACTTTTAATATATTTGATGCTTACATCAGCAAAAAATACCACAGGTGAATCATCGAAAATCCCTCTTAAACTATTTCAACATGGCCATATCTCAAGGTCAATCCCTGGCTGCTACCGCCGGCGCCAAACGGCTCAGGTTCGTCCTGTTGATCAGCGGAGTCATGACGGCGGCCTCCATCCCACTGAGCAGCATCTGCCTAGTGCTGGAGGATGTGCCTTGCTGGTTGACCTTGCGCTGGGAGAAATACCATGAGTTTTTAAATGGGGTTTCAACCATGAAACATGGCGGATTCTGATGCTTTTAGCTTTAAGAAATGGTGGGAGAAGCATCAAACATGATGATTTTTGTCGTGGCTATGGGTCAAACAATGTCCAAAGGCACAGCATTTTTTTTTGTAGCTGGGATCGATGAATGTACCTGGATCTTCCTCCCCCAAAATATGGGATTTCACTGATATTATCACCCCAGAATGCCAGTGGATGCGGTGGATGTGAAGCTGATGGTTGGGGGACAATCTAGAAATGGTGACGATCCTGGTGCTGACTGGCAATGTGAGGTGGGCGGGATGTCCAAGATTTAACATGATTTCTTGGGGTTTCAACCATCATGAATGCAAGGGGTTAGAATCGATGGATGATGTTGAAAATGGGGATAGAAGCATCAAACCTAGGCATTTTCCACCAATGACAGCTATATTTGGGGATGATTGTCCTGATCGAGTTAGTAAACCAGTGGTTAAGTGTGGTGAAATCGACTGTTTGAATGCTTTCTCATGAATATAATGTGATTAGCGGAGGATAAACTCTTGTGAACCAAAACGAAGGGACGGGTCAAAATATTATGTGGACCTACACATAGCTGGTCATTTCTACAATCTATCCAATCTTGGGTCAAGGATTTTTGAGCCATACCCATGTAGGTCAACTGACCCGTGAACTGTGAGTCTCGCACGGCCACGTTGTATTTCTATACAAACTGCAACAAACACACATCCTTTTGAGAGGAAACACAGTTATGAAACTCCAATTTTTCACTTTTTTCTATATCTGCAGAAATAAGAGCAGCTGTATATATATATATATATATATATCCGTAATCACTGAAGGAAAGGATCTCCCATATTTTTCCTTTATCTTCGCCAAAGAAGCTGGGTGCAGGTGAACGGCGACCTGATCCGCGACATTGCGGCACCACTGGAGCTGAACATCAGCGGGCCAGAAGGCATCCCACCCAGCAACCATGGATTTCATTCCCCAAAAACAGAGATTCCAAGCAGCCAAAAAAGGGAGGATTTTACCCACAAGAACAGGAATTTGCCGGAAGGCAATGTGTTATTTTTTTTCAACCTTCCAGTGCCGGTGCTTTGCGCAGAGACGGATACAAAGCAGCTGAGATATGCGGAGTCAAAATGCGGAACCCAAAATTGGTCAATGACTATCCCACTCAACTCGAGGATGAAATGATCCGATTGTCCCGATTCCAATGGGGTAATAATGCAACCGGAGTTGGAATAAGATGGGAATTGTCCAATTAACTATGGGGTAATATTGCATTTAATAATGGGTTAATTATGGGAATTTGAACGAAGATATCAAGACAAATTCAGGGATCTGGGGCAGGCGAAATGATGATCTCGATGGTCGAGAAGTGCTTCCGCAACCCCGATCCCTTGGCCAAGCCCAAGATCTTGGACACCCAGGGATGAGGGGCCGCGGAGGATATCTTATGGGATATATTAGACATAGTAAGATAAATAACCATGGGGTATAACTTATGGAGTATATAACCAACACATTGAAATATGGGTTTGCCTGAATTTTGGGTGTTTCCCACCTTGGAAAAACCCCATGGATTATCATGGATTACACTCCTGTTTTTACACAGATAGCCACAAATTGGGGTACACTGTACCCCTGTCTTGGACATCCCAACGTATGCAAACCGACTGGAGGGTTGCTTAATGTTATTCATCAAAGATTTGGATTGAACCACTAGAATCGGAAATTTTCAAGCGGCTAACCTTGATGAACGGTCGATGAATGGTGGAACTTTCAGCCATTCCCGGCCTGTGGAAACTGGATCTGGGGGAGTTTCCATGGCCAAATTGGATGACCGGAAGGCAACGATGACCTGCAGGATTTGATCACCGTGCCGGGCGAGACTGAAGGCACCACCATGACGATGTACGAGCTGATCGTGTCCCAGAAAAGTCGTGGGGAGCTGGGTGTCAGCTGAGGAAGGAGATCCACGGGGGAGTGCCATCGTCAAACCTGGTTTACTATATATGATATACTGTATGTATACATATATATATATATAATTATATATATATATATGTATACATATATATATATAATTATATATATATATATGTATACAACATATATATATATATATACATATACACACATGTACTTTCCGATTGAAGGGGATAATCATCCATCCACTGATAAGGATTAAATTACCCACGAATTGGGAATTCCCCAATGATGGTGGAATGATCAAAATTAGTCCATCAATCCAATCTAACTTGACCATGGCAAATATGGCTGACGTCTACCAGGGAATTATTTCATTGCATCTCGCAAAGGCTTACCCTCTGGTAAACTAACATAACTAATAGAAAGTCACCATTTTTAATGGGAAAATCAACTATATATAAATTGCCATTTTCAATAGCTATGTTAGTTTACCAGAGGCCAGAGGCTTATTTTCCACTGAGAATCTTGTAGTGTATTTCATCGTAGCATTGCAATTTCTCTAATGATTGGAATATCGTCCAGGGGAAATTTAGCATCAACACATTTTGATGATGGGTAAGTGAAACTCATTACTGTCGTAGTAATTTTCACTTTCAGGCCATTTATCCCGAGTCTCACGTTACCCAGTGTCCAGCTGGCCATGAAATTCCTCCATGAGATCCATCATAATCTCGTTTGGCATTCCACATGAGGTTTTTCACCCCCAAGAATTGGTCAAGTTTCATGTGAGCAAACCACATCAAAACTATGGTCAAGTTTTTGTTTTTGCTTCTTCGGTCTTTCACCAGACTTCGGAACTTGGTCCATTTCTAGGTGAATCAAACACAGCAATCGAGCCTTGGCAGAAATGGCTGGGAGTGCGAAGGTCAAGTTACTGTGGTAGAATTTACACTGGGGTATAAACCCATGATGTGGGGCCTTCGCACGATAGCCAAGTTGGTGCAAATCACTAAATTCACTATGGTGTATGGTAGATATATCCATAGGGGTTTATAAACCAACCTACAACTGAAGGGGACATTGATGATAAGTCGCTTCTGGAAAAAGGGTTGATTGTGGACCTATAACATCTATAACTCTGATGGCCAATTTTGGGATGACGTCAACAGCTTGGGTGCTGGGCCGGGCAAAGAGGGCCACATGTTTGCCTTCCCGGTTTCGCAGAGATGGTGGAAACGGGAAACTCCAGCATTTGTAGTAGACTCATTTCAAAGTAATTTCTTACTACAAATATCTATGGAAAGAAGGAACATCCAGGGACTTTCCATTTCTTTCAATCATTTTGAAGTGATTCTCTTACAGCAAATATATACACATGGAAAGGGGAACATGCAAAATGTCACATTAACTGCATTATCTGAATATATCTGATACTATCAATGTTGTGATATCACTATATATCAATGTCACAATATCAATGGATAATGCATAATGACTGGAGTATCTGCCACCTGTTGTGACCTTCATTTGTGACACCTGCAGGGTCAACTCGCAGTTCGACGCATTGACACAGCAGTTGAGCACTGGAATCTCGGAATTTTGTGAAGAGTTGTTCGGGGTGGCTCCCCCTGAAGTTGTTGCTGAAAGGGAAACGAACAAGACGTTCAACCTCGGGATATCATTCTGATATCATAGTTTAAAATCTGGATGAATTTCCATGATGGTAATAACTTTTAGGTTTTAGGCAATTACTCATTTCCATTTGCTAAAAGATGATTTTCTGCTCCTTCGTGTGTTGTAAAGTACTTTTACTGTAGTTGAGGCTCCAGGCAGTTCCATGTTGCTGTTTTCTCGCATCTGCATCCTCCCCACGTGTCAGGTGGACTGGAAATCATCATTCATGACCGGGTAAACCTTGGTCGGGTGTAATCAGAGGTGGCTTGCTGGAAAACCCTTGCACTAAATGGAGGTTTATAGCTGAGAAATCATCTAACTAAATGGTGGATTTTCCATTGCCACATTTGATTAGCGGAGGGTAAATGGTGGAATATCATACCCAACTAACATTTAACTGCACGGGATCTAAGATTACGAGTAGATTCGCCATGGCTATTTTGTTAATCAAAGAAGCAACAAGAGGATTTAATGATTTCCAGGAAACAGTCATTCTTTTGCGGCTGGCTTGTCCATTCGTCTTTTTTTTCGGGTTCGATCAAGCTATTCGAGAAGCGCCCCAAGAGTCAAGATGATTTTGCCCAAACTCAGGGTACCCCCAAATCCATAGGTTTCAGACCTCATTTTCTTTCCTTGTTCATTCCTTTTTCCCTATATCATTGCGTAGATAAAGGCCACATATATATATATATATGTATAGATATACACATACACTCTGGTAAACTAACATAACTATGGAAAATCACAATTTATATAGGTAAATCCACTATAAATGGGCATTTTCAATAGCTATGTTAGTCATTACCAGAGGGTATGTATTGGGGTAAATCTCCCATGGCTTGATTCCAGATCGAACATTTAAATCTTCCCAGGGATCAAAGCCTAGCTCCACCCATTCCCCATGGCAGAAGGGAATGGCATATGATGTAGAGATATATATGTATATCTATACCCTCTGGTTGTTTAACATAGCCATGGAATAGCTGGCTAATTTTGGATGATTTTCCCAGCTAGAAACCTCCATTTTTGTCGGGGATTTTCCATGGCTATGTTAAATAACCAGATGGTATATATATATATACACATCATCTTTGAATCTATGGGGATGGGTCAAAACCTATTATTATCAACTTTGATGGGATGAACATCCATTTACCAGCTATGTTGGGGTCCACGAGGTACCATGGTTTTGACTCATAGCCATATGTATTAATATGTCGTATAGCATCTTTATTCCCCAAATCCCATATGAGGCCACAACTGACCTTGAAGGCCTAAAGATTCTCCCACCACTGTGTTAGTAATGTTTTAGGCTTCACCCATCCTCTTTTTTTGGGACATACTTGGAGGACCGCACACTTGATAAGGGGTGATGATACCACTTGTTGGCCAGGGTCAACAACCACTTACTAGGGTCATTGACCAAGTAACCCCATGTTGGTTTTCTCATCTCCTGGACCCTTTTCAGAACTGCCTAGGAGATGCGTTGCTCGACTGCGCTGGTTGGTGGGGTGGATTAGACCTACCCCATAAAATACTGGTTATTTGGGATTGATCATTTTGACCTCCGTGCGATTTTCATGATTTCCATGAAAACTTCTGAAGCCCCAGAAAAAATCAAGCATGGATTTTAAGGGATCGAGACTTTTGACCTCTACTCAATTTGACTCTGCCAAGTTGTTGAGACTGTCTAAAATATGTTTTCTTACTGGTGCTTAGCAGGGAATGAGGGAATGACCTATAATAACCTTTAATAATCATCCCATTCCCCCATTCCCTACTAAGCACCCGTAAGTTTTGCAGATCGGGATTTACCGTTTCACAACTTTGGACGATTCATCCACAGAACTCCGTTTCTGGGATGGGGTCGACCAGAATTCGAAGATCTCACTCCTGGCTGCTGGAAATCAGCTGGCCACAGAAAAATGGTCTTGAAAGACCACTGGATCTATACGATTCTATATCCATGCATATGTAACATCTCTATGTATTTATACAAATGTAGATAGCAAGCCGCAATGAGAGGTTGAACAGTAATCTTGAAATCCCACAATAAAACAGGATTTTGATGTTGAAACTTACTATCCCAGAACAACCCCATTAAATCCCTAGTGTTGATGGTAAAACACTCCCTGAGGACGCTGTGGAACGATGAGTCTCCCGTGAAGCAGCTGGCGGACACGTTAGCGCACCTTGACTCGGCATGCGGCGGCCTGGGACGTGATGAACTTCCGTGTTATGTTACGGAAAGGATCAGTCAGTTCTGTTGATTGAGTGGGTAATATGTTCCTGACAATTTCTGGATAGTTAAAACTATTGCTTGCAGATACTTGTGACGGGATTTCGTGATCAAGTGGCTGTGTGGTTTATTCTAGCGATGGTCCTTTCATACAACTTGATGATATGGCTTTGTGAGATGGGGGATTTCACCATTTTCCAAGGCTCAAAGATGAGGTGCCAATGGTTTCCAGTAAAAGAAAAGCTATGGCCTTTATTTTCCAGTAAGCCATCCATTTTCGGGGTGGTTCCTGGTCTTGAACATGGACATATCTATGCCCAGATAGAACTAAAACTCATCAATTTGTGGCTTCAACTGGAACCTGGTCGCTGGATTTGGGTTTCTCTGAAAATAGGGATGGTTGATCATCATTATCCCTATTAAAGTTGCCATGTACTGGGCCTATTACACATTTCTGGGCAATGCCATATAATCTTGTTAGCTTTATAATGTATTAAATGTACTACTAGATATTATACCTAAACATAGTGTTGATTCCATTCTATCTCCTTGTTAACTTTATAACATATCATTAGATACACGTAAAGATACATATTCATTCCATTCTATCTCATGATATCCCCACAAAAGGTGGTTTAAACCTTGATGGCCAAATCAACTTTTGGCTGTTCAAGTCCCAATTTTGGAGGGTGAAATCCAATTTTTGTTGATTCAATAACCATATCCATTCCATATCCATTTTCCTAGGATAACCAGGGATTGCCAGGAAAATCAGCTCCAGCCGCACCAGGGCTACTCCTTTGTCTTCAATGCTGCTGCCAGATGCCCAAAAACTGGCGGACGACCCCACGAAGTTTGGAGTTTCTGGGCTGGAGACATTTCTTGGTGATGTTAAAGTGGTGATCAATCCACAGGTTATAATCCACGATATGATATCAAGGCCCAAAACAGAAAGAAAAGTAAATCGCTACTGAAATAGTAGTGATAATCCTCTTTTCCATCTTTTTTTTGGGATGACGGGATGACGTCATACCTAAGAATCTAACATATAATTCGGATTTTCCAGTAGTCTACTACTACCTGTTCAATGGTCGTTTACGGGGATGCGGATGCAGCGATTCAACGAAAAAACTGGTCGAAAATCATGGGGTGCAGTGGGATGTTTCACCATTTAATTGTCATTCACAGGAAGCCTGTGGACTATTTCTTTGTTACTTTTTTTCAATCTTTTTCCAATCAATTCTCAAGGGAGAGAGAGAGAGAGAGAGACATGTTTTTTTTGAGGGATATGTGTTTCCCCTCAATTTTTGATGTTGCTTCAAGCGTTCATTTTGATGGGTTTTGCTGGGTCATGAAATTGGGTCCACCCCAAATGTGCTCTCTTTTGTTTGGTTTCTACTGAATAGCAAGTGAAATCTATTGACAAAAAATGCCCGGAAGGGTCCCATTGAAATAACCACTGAAGTTTCACATCGTGACAAGTGGCACCAACTTTGCTGATGGGACCAACTTCGGATGAAGCAATGGTATGCATTGGTGACATCTGCTGCCGGGGGCCGTGTGTTGTGAGGCCATTGCTGGTTCAGCCTTGGATGCTTATCTGCTCTCCGGCGGATCCTGATACTCGGTGGCGACCCCACACATTGGGTATACTCTGGTGATCTAAGCTGGCTGGGAAATCGACATTTTCGGCCAGCACTTGTGCTATGCCCCGTTTCGTCTTTCGGATTGCGAGCCTAGGGACGTGTTTGATGACCGATGAGCGGGGAATCTGCTGTTTGGCAATCCTGGTTTTCGGCACTTTTTACATAAAGCCCTAGGCAAAACCCTAAATTCACCCTAGATGAACGCTAAAGAAACCTTGAAAAACCCATATGAAACTGTATACAGTGAAGTACCAATGGGGCGTAGCGCACGTGCTGCGGCTACATTTGAGTGAACAAATATAGGAGAAAAGCATTGAATGAAGACTTCACATAAAAAATGAAGGCTTGTCCAAAAAGGGGGATGATTGCCACTTATTTCATTCGAAGAATTGGCTGCAGGGGAAAAGAACACAAAAGTGCGAGAAAACATGGTTTCCGGCAAAGATTTTCCATTCAATCAATCCCTTGATTACAATTTCACGCAAACTGCCAATTTCCCACAAGTCTGCCATATCGATATGTCTATTCCTTACTTGGAGGATCACAGCACCAGGGAAACTTTGCGCGAAAACTCCATCTTCCCTCCCACCCCTCTCTCTCCCCCATGAACACTATACCACCTTAACACTAGATACCAAATATATAACCAATATAGGCCCTTTAAAACCTGGTTTGGAGCCAGTCCCCAGGCTTCCCCAGGTCCGAAAATTCCCATCACCCCAGTGGGGTCCAAGTTCCAAGGCGATTCGTTGGCAATCGCCTCGGACGCTGGCTTTGGAGCCGATCTGGATGGCAAGACCATTGAGGGCGTCAGCAACTTCGACGCTTGGGTGAAGAAAATTGCCTGGGTGAATTTCTTGGGACTGAAAAAACGACCGAATTTTGGGGATTTGCAGTAGCCCATTGGGTCACTGAAGATTGGTGGGAAAATCGGGAATTGACCCCGAGATTTGATGGTGAAATCGGTTTCCGGTGACGATTTTTCCGTCCAACCAAGCCATTGAGTGAAGGAACAGTTTTTTGGTGGTCCCACGGGTTGGGTGAGATATCTTGGCCTGGCTGCGGCCTGATTTTCGGCTATGGCACAGCCTTGGAAGGACCGGATTTCAAGTTCCATGGCAGTTTTGTTGCTCGTTTTGTGAATGTCGTCATTCAATGGCGCGACATCATTAATGTCCACCTTGGATTCACAAATACTGGTTGATGGGAGGCTTCCCCACAAGGAGTGATACCAACCAGTTTTTGTTTTTTATCCATGGTCAACATGACATGATACTACCGTAGCTAATGCCAAAATTTGGGTGGTTTGCTGTAAAACTTTGAAAAGATTGGGCTGTTTATTGCATCGTTCTAGTACCAAAACAAATAGATAGAGCACAAAAATCCAGGATCTTATTGAGGATTCCTATCTCAACATGTTCAGGTTTTCAACAAAACATCACCTTCACATGCTGGATGGCAGGGAGCCCGAAAGTAATTTGAATGATTCCTTACCGCAGTATCCCGATTGAGATCACCATTTATATAGAAAAGACATTTTTTCTTGCTATATAGAGATATCATTTGAATCATGTGTAAATAGATATAATGTGGTAAACCCAAAAACACACCGTTCCTAATATCACCATTTTGATGGGTGGCATTCTATCATTCCCAAATGGCAGGCTTTTGGCATTGGGTTTACCACATTACACTAGTGTAAAGCCTCACTTTCCACCACATTTTGATGATCCAGCTGAAAAAATACCATTCATTGTCGTCCAAAAATAATCGTAGTAATAATAAGCATTACATTTGAATCCATAATTCATCCTTAAATAGAATCATCAATTTTCCTACATTAAACATACAGATGTGGGTTTCCCCATGGGCTTTCCTAGGAAACTCATCCACAACTGCCGGGGCTCCACATCTGCCGGCCTCTAGGGCAGTGCCCTGCGCGGCCTGACGGGCTCCGTTCCGGACGCGGGATCTCCCACCACCTGTACGCCTGCCACCGGGAAGGTGGATGACGAAGAAGGGGGGGGTGGGCTCCAGAAACAAAAAGCAGCTGGGTCTTCTGTTTACTATTACTATTATCCCCATAAAAAAATATATATATATATATTATTGTTATTGTTAGTTTCATGATTATGATGATTGATATCATTACTACTATCATGTTTGTCACCATGATTGTTTTGAACTATGATTGCCATGACTTATTGCAATTATATTACAATGATGATTGTTATTTTATTCTGATCACTGTTCTCATTATTGTTTTATTGTCATTAATTATTGTTATCATTGATATTATTGATATTATTGTTATTTTTGTTATTATACCGCTGTTATTCATTATTATTACTACTATTGTGCCTATTGTCAGTCTTTTGGATATGGTTTTCAACCTTTAATCATTGGAATAATGGGAGGATTTCAATCCAAAGAGGGGATTGTGAACAAGAGAACAATTACATCAGATCAATCTTGAGGAGGGACATTTAACCCAATTTGCGCTAATGATTTGCAACAGCCACCATAGGTAAGCGATTGGGTGCATTTGGAAGAAGATCTGCCTATTGCAAATGGCATTTTTGTGGCCATGGGTCCATCTTAGAGTAGATGGATTTCTTGGGACAGCTTGCTGCAGGCGACCTGCACAACTGTGCCTTGGCTGCGGTTTTTCCAAGCGAGGGTTGACCAAGCGTCCCCAAGCATCTGCTGGGTAACAGGGGCCCATCTTGGAAGATATTCTTGTGCGGTTATAACCAACAACAGCTGTCATGATGGGCATGAAACGGAACCTACAAGAATGGCTTCAGCCAGCCAAAATTGGGATATGTGAGATCTTGTTGGGTTATAACCTCCCATGATTACTTTATTACTGGGGTTGGCCCAGTAGTTGATTTGGATTAGAAACGCAGTTAGAAGTTGCGGGGAAGTTGCGGGGCATCCATCATGGTGATCATTGAAGCAATGGTTTCACATCAACTTCCCCGACACACCCGTCTCACGATATGCTTGGTTAATCCCACTATATCTCACATCCAATTTAATCTCCATATTGGTGATATTGCCCAACATATCATATCCACACTATATCCCCACTATATACCCAAAAAATCCTGGTTTCAACTGGTTTCAACGTTTGAACTTCAAGACATCTACATTTGGGTTTGTTTGAGAATAGTGTATGCCTAAATCCATTGGTTTACCATCATTTTCCCTTCCGCAGATGGGCCATTTCATGGGCGTCCCCAGTTTGGGGCAAACCCAAGAACCAAGGCAGATCCAGTCTGCGAAGCGGGCAACAACTTGATGGATTTGAAGCTGAAGCTGCGCAATGGGAACATCTTCAAGTGCTGGGAGCCCCTTGGAACAAACGCCTGTCTGGTTGGTGAAACAACTTTCGCATTTTTTGGTTTTTATAGAAATTCTTGTAGAAATGGGATGATGCTCCCAACGTTCAAAGATTTTAAGGGGGCGAAACCATGGAGTTCATGGTAACTTTGCAGAATTTCGAAGATTTTTTCTCAGTGGATGGGGTAAGTTGATGGAGTTTTTTCTTGTCAGGGGCTAATGGTTAAAGTTACAAGACATTTGAAAACCCCTGCTTGGGTGATTTGCAGGGAAACCACATACTTCCAAAGGTGAATGGAACTTTTTTCCAAGCATTGTCACGAAGGGTGTAGGTTCATTTGGACAGCAGGATGGTGGTCATGGAATTCAAAATTCGCTGACTAGTGCAACAACTGAGTTTTTGAGTGATGTCTTTCTATGGTAATTTGCTGAAACATTTATAAGATATAGTTTCTTTCTATATTCTCCCTCATGTATACATATATATATATACAAACATCCGCAACAACTTTTATGAAAACCTGAAAAATGGATTCCCCAAAACACCTTGTGTTCAAGATGGCGATGTTGTAGAGCCGGCCCAGTAGACAGCATTGTCGACAGCGGTTTTTCATAACTTGGCACAGCTGCAGATGGAGGATGGAGGCAGCTGACATGGAAGGTGGAAAAGTGGCACAATAGATACATTACATATACATCTACATACATGTACAGATACAAATATATATATATATATATATTTAATATATATGGCCCTATATGATACAAATATATATATATATGTATATATATATATATATCATATGTCCAACTGGCATAGCTTTTTGTCAAGCCCGTGAGGTTCACGAAAAACAACGCGATGTGCAACGTGAACACGCAGAATGGCTTAGGACCAGGTGGGTCGTCGCCTGACTGCGAGAGCCGCACCTGGTTCGTTTCTGTGGATGGTCATTGGGGATGGGTTTCTGTGGGTTGGAACTTAGTAGTTATCAACCTACTGACTTCACAAGAATCCCATCCCTCTATATAGTAAACACACCCTAGAAACCATGGGGATGGGAATCGGAATGATTGTTGGGTTCACACATGTTTTCAATTTTCCGTTCCCAGTTGAAATGATGGCCCCTCAATTGGCGATTTTTTTTTGGCACTTCTTCAAGGGATGATCAGCGTGGGAACGTGGGCCTCAGACCGCGGGCATATGGGAATTCAAAACCTGATTTTCCGGAGAAGAAACATCCAAAAAATGGTAGATTATCCCAGCAAGCAGCTTGGGTACCCAGCGTTCTTGGTGACTACCCAGGAACGGCTGCCTGGTGAATGGTGCGATGGAATCGAGGTGCACGTTGGAAGTTATGGGAGTGGCAAAAACAGCAACAAATCAGGGTTTTTTTCGGGAAAAGGATATATACAGAAGCTTCCAAAATGACTAATGAGAACATCATTTTTTTTACATTTTTCTGCCATCCCACAAGTTTCTTAATCAATTTTCTTACCTCTGTTGGCTAAGTGCCCTACTTTTTGACTGCTTCCCAAACTTTGTGGACGATTTATCTCCCTTCCAACTCGTGGAGGAAGCTGTTCATGAATCTTCCCTGTTAAACTATGTAAGATTAAAAGAAACTGCAAGTTATACTGTAACTATATTGTTGTGGATGCCCATCCCTACGAAAATATCGTTTGCCGGCTGTACCAAACCCAATGTTAGCTAAATTTTCGGCAGTTTCTGACCATAAATTCCATTTTTGCATGTTGATTTCCGCGTTTTTGTTTGCTGGCTAGATCCCAATTCCAAATGGTAAAGTCTGGCTAAAACATCCGGTGTTGCTCCCTTTTTTTGGGTGAATTCCTTGTTGGTTGGATCTTGATTATCGAATCTGATCAAATCAATCAGAATCATTTTCAGATTCTGATATTGTGATGAGTAAAACTAACATTTTCCATTTGATACACATATGCACAATATTTTCAGCATTTTTCATAGGTTGAAGTCGGTTGAATCGCCCAGTCAGGCAGTATGACTGCAACATCGACGACTTTTCCACACTGGTCTCAGGGTACGGGAACTCGGAAATCACGGTTGATGAGTGGAAACAATTGGATGAGTTGATGATTTTCTTCAGTTTTACAAAGTTTAACCACATGTTACAATCCGATTCATCCATTTTCTGGTTGATCTTGGTTGAAATCCAGTTTCGTGGGTTTGAAAACAAAACCAGTTGGACTCAGAATTGTAAGTAATTTACTCTCCCATACGGCTCCCAGGTACTACACTTCTGCTCTCCAGACGGCCTTCCAAGACTTAGACGTCACCTGGCAGAAAATCTCGGGAAAAAGATGCTCACCGCATGATATAAATATATATGGCCTATTCAGCTCGATGGTTTTGCTTTGCAGATACCAACCAAAAAGCTAGAATTTCGCCAAAGATATCACCATGTTTTGTTTTTTCTTTCACCTATCAAGAAATCGTTGACCCATTCTAGGCCAAGACCGCCAGCCTGATGGATGACATCTCGGCCGATCTCAAAGGCGGACGTGGGAATGTGTAGTGGGACTTTTTTTCTGGGAAATGATGGGATTTCCGCCAGCACAACATGGGATATATCATGGAAAACTTGGAATTCTATGGAATTCTTGTGATTCAATGGTGGTTGAATAACTTTACAGTAATATGCGTTTTTTTTTTGAATTGTCATGGCATTTTACCTAGAAAATTGGGATTTTAACACGAATAATCATGGGGATGTACTGTAACCAGCAAATTCAGGATTCCGCACTGTTTTTCCACGATTTGAAGGTGGTTGAATGCCCATATGAAAATAGGAACAATGAGGTTGTAAACCATCTATCATTGTATAATCAACAATATGGGGATCTAATGGATATGTATATATATGTACACACGTATTGTTATTGGGTATATTTCATGGGATATAACCAAGCGTATGGGGATGCATTCTACACCTTAAACATTACTGTTTCAACAGGGACAACCGTGGATGGAATGGGGTACCCAAGTCTCAGACAAGCCCAAATGGATTTCACAATCAGCCAGAATTTTCCATGGGCGTCAAAATAAGTTAGTTTTTGGGATTCTTTCTTACAGCTCAGGGAAAGGGAGCGTGGAAATTGGATGTAAACATAGGCCCAGATGTTGTTTTTGCAGCTGTTGGAGCTATTTTTGGTTGCTGTCAGAGTCATTTTTTGTCCACTTCTAAACAAACAATCCCAAGTTCGCTTGGATCATCCCAGTAGATGGCATTGGGTTTCGGGTATGGCGATAGGTCAAACATTGAGACCAACTGGAACTGCGGACCTTCGCAGTTTTTTGAATTCTGGTCTCAGGATGAGGTTCAGCCACTGCCATACTTAAAATTCCCTCTGTTCTACATATCATGATGGTTTCCGAGGGGGACCAGCCCAGGACCCGATTATAAGTGGTTTGTCTGGCGGATTGTAAACCATCAGATTGAAACGGCCCTACCAGATGGTTCATTGACCCAGGGGGGGACCCAAACTGATCTTTTGCAGCCAAAAGGAAAAATGATGACGGATTCTGATAGATCAAACTGAAGAGCTCGACTTATATATTTGTTTCCATTATTTCCATTTGCCCCCCCCCCCACACATTTACTACTAAAGTATAATGTGGTAAAATCCAATTCTAGACCATCTCCAAGAGAACCATACATGGATGGTATAATACCATCCCAAAATGGTAAGGTTATCACATTGAGTTTAGCACATTCGATACGTTCTCTGGGGTGTTGATCGAGCATTCCGCCCCGCCAGCTCTGGTAGATGAGAAGGCTGGGTCCAGGAGGGCTCCCTGGATACAAGGATGCGGATTGAACTGTCTAAACTGGGGGATAGTTCATGGGGATATTTCATGGATATATTTACCAATGAATCTGGTGGTTTCACCCTTCACCGATTTTTGATGTTCAACTTTGGCGTGACGAGCCTTAAAAGGGGGTGAAACCAGCTGCAGACATGGGAACACGGGAACACCTAAAGCAAATGAAGAAAACAACTCGGTCCCATAAGCTACCGCTGGGCCGCAATATGTTGGGGGATGCAACATCTCAGTTGGTTGAAGCAACGGCTAGAATACCTCAGGCAATGAAACGTGGCTGGTTGGACTGAAGCAGTGGCGACCCAAGTGAGAATCCAGCAACCAAACAAGAGGAGCTACCCAGCAACAAACCATGAAACAGCGCTATCCCAACCCTATGCAAGTACTGTGAGGTGCCACCAATTCCGACCTGATACCCCTCCCACCCGTACCACAGAATTTTTGTTACTCATCACCATGCCAGACAAGAAGAACTGTTTTTTTCCTCATATGATCCGATGGTTTTAGTAACACCATCTGATCCAATCAGACAATATCATATTTCTTCCTACAGTTTTAAACCATCCCTCATAACTGTGATTATTATCAACCATCCCACCATGATTATAGTAAAGGACAGGTGGTAAGAAGACATTTCCCTGCTTGCTGCCCCCCCAAAAATCCTTGGTTCAGGCATTTCCCGCCCTCCAAACATGGTTTTGCTTAAACTTTTTGGGGAGTGCATTTTCTGCTTACCCACAAGTCCCTTACAAAACATGGTCCAAAACGCACCCGTTCTTTTGTACCTGGACCAATTCCACATAGGGCTTTCGGATTCATGGGGGTACCCCCTTGCATCATCCATTTATAGATGGGATTCTCCATGAAATAAACCATCCAGCTCCATGGGTCCGCCAGGTGATGCGAAAGATCACCGACGTGGCGAATGGCTTGACGTGTGGTTTCCTGGGCGACGCCTATCAAGGCGCGGGGAAGCGATGGGATTGCCCAAAAAAGGCTCCGAAATGGTGGGAAGTCTCTTCCGGAAACTGGGGCACTTCACCCAAGTTACCGGGGACTTGGTGTTGGGGACAATTAAAACCAGCTGGGGTGGTCTCAAGGCCCTTTCAGAAATGGACCGTGATTTTCAAAGCTCTAAACCGGGGGATGGAATGGGGGTCGAAATTTGAGACAACCCCATGGTGTGGTGGAATCCACTTGGAGGAGACCAGATGACTCAATTGAAAGTTGGAGGATTTCGAGTGATTGAACTGAACATGGGAGGATTTCATTTGACTCAACGACCAAAATTGAAGCATTTGACCATTGGAAATGGAAATGGGGGCTTGAACTACCAAAGATGGGGACGTAGTCAGCAAAAACACCACCACCACCATCATCACCATCATCACCATCATCATCACCATCACCATCATCACCATCATCAGCATCACCACCACCACCATCATCACCATCATCACCATCATCAGCATCACCACCACCATCATCATCAGCATCATCATCATCATCATCATCATCATCATCATCATCATCATCACCACTACCACCATCACCATCACCACCACCATCATCATCAGCATCAGCATCATCATCATCATCATCATCATCATCATCATCATCATCATCATCATCATCATCATCATCATCATCATCATCATCATCATCATCATCATCATCATCATCATCATCACTACCACCATCAGCATCACCACCACCATCATCATCATCAGCATCATCATCATCATCATCATCATCATCATCATCATCATCATCATCATCATCATCACTACCACCATCACCATCACCACCACCATCATCATCAGCATCAGCATCATCATCATCATCATCATCATCATCACTACCACCATCACCATCACCACCACCATCATCATCAGCATCAGCAGCATCATCATCATCATCACTACCACCATCACCATCACCACCACCATCATCATCAGCATCATCATCATCATCATCATCATCATCATCATCATCACTACCACCATCACCATCACCACCACCATCACCACCATCATCATCATCATCATCATCACTACCACCATCACCATCACCACCACCATCATCATCATCATCATCATCATCATCATCACCATCACCATCATCATCATCATCATCATCACTACCACCATCACCATCACCACCACCATCATCATCATCATCGTCATCAGCATCATCATCATCATCACTACCACCATCACCACCACCATCATCATCAGCATCAGCATCATCATCATCATCACTACCACCATCACCACCACCATCATCATCAGCATCAGCATCATCATCATCATCACTACCACCATCACCATCACCACCACCATCATCATCAGCATCATCATCATCATCATCATCATCATCACTACCACCATCACCATCACCACCACCATCACCACCATCATCATCATCATCATCATCATCATCATCACTACCACCATCACCATCACCACCACCACCATCATCATCATCATCATCATCATCATCACCATCACCATCATCATCATCATCATCATCATCATCATCACTACCACCATCACCATCACCACCACCACCACCATCATCATCATCATCATCATCATCATCATCACTACCACCATCACCATCACCACCACCACCATCATCATCAGCATCAGCATCATCATCATCATCACTACCACCATCACCACCACCATCATCATCAGCATCAGCATCATCATCATCATCACTACCACCATCACCACCACCATCATCATCAGCATCAGCATCATCATCATCATCACTACCACCATCACCATCACCACCACCATCATCATCAGCATCAGCATCATCATCATCATCATCACTACCACCATCACCATCACCACCACCATCATCATCAGCATCAGCATCATCATCAAGAGAAACGCGCATGTTTTGTTCCGGGTGGTTGATTCCCATAGGGCTTCACCTTCACACCCCGCAGGTGTGCTGGATGGTTTGTGCTACGGAGGAGTTTGGGGCTTCCAGGCGAGGGTGCCGGGGATGAGCCAACCCAAATGGGAAATTACACAAAAATCAGGTGATACGGTGGATGGAAGAAATCCTGCACCAGTTGGTAAGTAATGGTAACTATGAAACACTGTAGATAATGGGAGTATAATGGGATCAACCATCTACCAACTGGTGCAGGATTTCTTCCATCCACAGTATCAGCCAGCAAGGTGGGATATGAAGCAAAAGTTGCCTAGTTTCACCCCTGAGTCTCATGGGGCCAGGTGCCGAAGTGGCTACATCTAGAAGGCAAATCACAAATGCATGGATTCTTCGCAACTACCCAGACTTTGGGGGGCACCCAACCGTCGATTTGTGGTTTTTTTGAGACTTGACCCCTACAGCTTGGGCATTGGCTTCAGTCAGTCATGCTGCCCGTATACTGAATTTTTTGTTTTGGGCTGTATCAAACACAACCATGAACATACTGGGAATATGAAATATCTTCAACCCAAAGCGAATCCCAAGTTGGTAAACCACCTCAGCGGCGCCTTAGCGAGAAACTGCAGAGTCCAAACTATATACTGAAATTACTTTCGTGATTGGCCAAATCAGCACTTTAATCCAAGTTTGCGTTCTTTGAATTGTTTCTTTGAATTAAATTCAATTTGAAATCCAAACACACAAGTCTTTTCGAATGACATCACCAGAAATTCAGCGAACATCGGTGTTTCCCAGATTTTTACATCAAATCGGCCGCCAGGCCATGTCCGCCTCCTATGTGGCCTGCGCAGTGCTGACCATCTTCTTGGTGGTCCTTACGTCACTTCCCCAAGACTCACCAGCCACAACTTGGGGATTTGATGAGACAAAATGCTGACTTCACATGAGTTAATCATCAAAGATGCTGATTCAACCAGCATTGTTTTGAAATTAACCAACAACAAAGAGTGGGATTCAGAACAAAAGTTGGTGGTTTGAGCAACTTTTGCAGTAAACAGGGAGTCAAAGTTTGCTACTTTCGCAAGATTGGGGGATTTTACCTAATCAACAACAAATCATGTATTTTGTTGTCTAGCATTCTAGCTGATCATGTTTGTTTTTGATGTTACTTTTCCTTTTTTTTAATCAACCACATAGTAAGTTTGATATATATATATATACAATTTTCACACTTCAATCAGCAACACACAGTTTCATTGCTTCCCCAAAAGGATGAAGAAGTTGGCAATGTTAGAGGACACCCAAGTTCAGAATGACAATAAGGGAAGATGAGATAGAAGATAGTATAGAGCCATGACAGTTGGAACTATAGCAACAGCTTTTCCTTGGAAGAGAGGATAGGCTTTGTCTGAATATACAGCAACTTGAGATCCTATGGTCAATTATCAAGGTGTGATGGAGCAGGTTATCAGTGCCCCAGCCGTTTCGCCGGAAACAGAGCTTCTCAGGTTCATCGTTTGGCGAATCACGTACGACAACGTACTGATGAACAGATCCTTGACTGAAGCCTCGCGTGTACGTATATAATAAACCAATGTTTGAGGTATTTTTCATGCTCCCTAAATGATAAAACTATGAGGTCTTGTTTATTCTTTGTTTTTCCAACATTACTTGCCCAACTGACACCCGTAATGTCCCACGCGGGAGAGCTACGCTCGTTTCCCACGCAGATGTTGGACTCAACAGGCTTCTGGGTGGTTCACCCCACAGGTTGCAACCCAACTTATCAGCAGTTTATGACCCACCTACTCAATGGGATGAACATCAGTCCCTCCCGGTAGAAATAACATCCCCCCGGACCCCGAACCCTCAACAATTGCAGTTTCAGAAACCTGCGTTTCTGCACCTAGCCTGAGTTGGCCCAGTCCCTTTGGGACGCCCCCGCAGGAAGCGACCCTATCACGAGGTATGACGCATGAGGTGGGCTGATGGGGCCTGGAGAGAGGAAACTCATCGGTACCTTCTTGGTATATATTTGATGATTTTGATGGACAATGTGTCAGATGTCTTCTGCATTTCTCCTTGTAGTATCAGCTGTAGTGCGTTTTAGTGGAGCACTGAGCACGTCATGAGTCAAAGATTCGTTTTTTTTTGCCAACTTCTCTGGCAGGTCATTGGTGGATGCGCAGTCGTAACATGCGACAGCAGGAGTCCACAACGAATATTTGATCCTGGTGTAGTCTGGGGATTCGTTTCAACTGTTTGAAGCCTGTGCTGTTTTCGCTCAGACAAAAACGCAGGGGAAAGATGACCCTGTGGTTTGGGGGATGTTGGCCATGCCAACTCATTGGACTGCAAAGAAATTAGAAGAGGCTGTCAGTTTGTGGTCAAACCAACATTTTCTGGGTAGAAGTGCAGATGGTCAACGTTTATCCCATGACCGGTCATTTCCGAAACGGAAGATTGCGACCGGTCGCGCGTCTCACCGAACTTTGGACGCTGCACTACGGTGCCCAGAAAGTGCTCGGTGAGGGAGCACGATGGGCCATTGCATGCTTGGTGATGGAACAACGAAGGTCTGCGATTTGGGCCATGGATTAATGAAGTCAAAAGATAAAAACAGGTAAGCCGACAGATTTTTTTTGGAATGAAATTCTGAAGTCATGAATGATGTAAAGAGAAATTCAAATCAATCTTTGAATCTTTGGTGAGTTTTTTTCGCCATAGCTGCTGGCGCGCCATGACATTTTGGAGCAGCGGTCTCCCTGGTGACAAAGTGCAAATGTGGAAAAGACACGGAGCTGGTACTGGGAGTAGGGTGTTAAAGCTGGGGGAAATTGTAACTGGCCACTTGCTTGAGCCACCTTTCGGCACCTCTAAGAGCGGTTGAAACTGAAGTCCAATCGGCCAAGCCCACACTCCATGGGGATGTCTCAATGGTTTGTCACAATATATCCTTCTTAAACTTACCAGAAATTGGGTGTATGCAGTTTTGTTCACTCTTTGGACCAACCCATATCATATCGTTGATTGTTTCGATTCTATGGATTGCATAATTGATCCCATTGTCTCCCAATATATATTATATATGTAATATATCCCAGTAGAATATCCCCGCAACATCGTTCGTTTTTTGCCCCATTGTCGGACAAATCCAGTAAAGTGGTTTAGCATGTTTTCAGTTCTCCCATCAAACAGTTGATACAATCCATCAAATTTTGGAGGGATTTGAGCAATACTCGTAGATTTTAGCGTGTTTTTAAAGGGTTCCATGGATTTACCACACAATTTTTCTCCAAAGGTTAAACTGTTGGTAGGGATTAACAAACCAGCAGGATGCCCATTTTGGCCTGTTGAATGTATCACATCATATCCCCACAAAATGGTTGGTGCTCGGTCAATGCCATTGTGGAATTCAATTCGTAGTTGCAAAACTATGAAAATCTACGGTATGAACATCACCATGTTGCCTGGTGACGTCCCCATTTTGGCTGCTTGAATCTACCGCTAGTCAAACATGGCAATGGAACATCTCCCATTTTTAGTCTATTTTTCCCAGCTATAAACCTCCGTTTCTAGTTGGTTTTCCCACATTTTTCCATATGTCATGATTTTTCCCATCAAAAACTTCATTTCTTGGGTATTTCCCCAGCAACGTCATGTTTGACGACACCATTTCCGAGCGACACCAGGCATGCCACAGCAGATGTCTTCGCTTCCTGCGGTGCGACCTTCCCTGCCGCCCAGTGTGGCGGGAGTGCCGTGGCAGAGCCGGGCTGGGAGGATTCACTGGATCTAGGGGATATAGCCAACCAATATTGGCATAGCTTATCCATGATAGATTGTCGAAGGAAGTTTAGAAGTCAAACGCCCGATAATATGGACAGATGGAAAAGCCAAGATGGGAAGAGCAACAGAAGAGAGGAGCTCAACGTTACACTACACTACACTACACCACACCACTACACTACACTACACCACACCACTACACTACACTACAGTCAACTATATCTGCAACTACAACCACAGCTACAACCACAACTACAACTACAACTACAACTCCACCTACCACTACCACTACAACTACAACTACACTACAAACTACAGATTACAGTGACTACAAACTACACCACACTACACTGCACTACACTGTTACACTGCAACCACACTACACTACACTACACTACACTACTCTAGACTGCAACAAGAACTACAACTACAACCACAACCGCAACTACACTACAACCACAACCGCAACTACAACTACCACTACAACTACACCTACAGCCACAACAACAACTACAACAACTACCACTACAACTACAACCACAACTACAACTAGAACTACAACGACTACAACTAGAACTTCAACTACATGACAACTACAACTACAACAACCACAACAACTACAACAACAACTACAACAACAATTACAACTAGAACTACAACTAGAACTACAACTACAACTACATTACAACTACAACTACAACCACAACTGCAACTACTCTGCATTACAACTACACTGGGGGTGTTCCAACCACTTGTTGGTCCATCAGTGGGTTTGCTCTGCCATCCATCATTCACAGCAACCAACCTCCACTATAGGTTTCTTATCTTTGAAACGTCCGCCACCGCCTTGTGCGGTACTACTGGTATAGATGATCTATATTTATCCCTGGCACATATTCAAAACATAACTTACGTGGAATACATAGAGAGGACTTATTCATGATATAGATAGATTATATAGATGATCTAACATATAGATTTATACCATGGATAATCTATAAATCTACATGTGCCATGGTCAAGTTACATGACATGGCTTGTGTTGCCATACAAGGGATTGATGACCACACTCCATTTTAATAGAAATGTATATCAACCCATTATAATAGAAACTTCAAGTTAACCAATTTTATTTTGGTTTGTATCACCTATATTGGTTAGCCTTTGATACTTTGTTACATAGCTATGCAAAATCACCATTCTCAATAGGTAAATCATCGAACGATATACATGGGCCATTTTTAATAGCTATTTTAAATTACCAGAGGGTAACTTTAAATCATACTTTGATGGTTTATACCACCCATTTATGGTAAACATGGGTGTGGTTTGCTATTACTTTACTAACATTATTGGTTGTAAGGACCTTTTCCCATTTTGTTCGAGAATTTTCCGATTTTAACCCCAGTTTGTAAAGGATTTCCAATTGCCATGTTTGACTGCCGGAGGGTATAGATAGATAAATAGATAGATAGATCGATCGATCGATAGATAGATAGATATATTCACCATAAATATCGATACGTAGATAGATGGATGGATGGATGGATGGATGGATGGATGGATGGATGGATGGATGGACAGCTAGATCAATTGATCGATAGATAGATAGATCAATTGATCGATAGATAGATCAGTTGATCGATAGATAGATCAGTTGATCGATAGATAGATAGACAAACTACTGGTAGTAGCCTCCAGCAATGTTGAAATTTGAAATTTACCGTAAATATCCATAGATAAACTAATTGTAGATAGATACACATCAGTTTTCCATATATCCATATATATATACATACGTATGTATGATTGGTTATATCATTGGACATTTCCACCCAGGGCCATCCTGAGTTTTCGACATCCTGATCCCAAGGTGGCAGCCAGTGGCTTGCCACCGTCCCGCAAGGATTCGCTGCCTGAGGTGGAATTTGACCGGGAAACTCATGATTTTTACCATCACAACTTGGATTTGAGCAGCAAATGTGTGAATTGATCCAGCAAAAAATCTGAATTGAAGCAATCAACCATTGGATCTAAGCAAAAATGAGAATTTCACCATGAAATTTCGGATTTCAGCGAGAAAGGCCATTGCATTTAACCATCAAACAGAAGGGATTTGAGCGATGAGCAATGGAAATTGCTGTGTCCAACGATAGTGGGGAATTTAACCCGCGAAAATGGAATCGTTTGATGGATTCTTGAGGGATCATGGGGGGTATGACCGGATGTCATGGGATATGTCTAACCAAAGTGGGGGATTTACCAAACATGTAATGTCATGGGGAAAATACTGGGATACACTCCGAGTAGATGGAACAGTTGATGGCATCTACCCCAAACAAAATGAGTATTTATATAAATGATTAAATTCTAATCAACAGGAAAGGGAGAAATGGGAATCTTATTTCAGGGACTTGTCCAGAAATGAGGTATATAGACGCAATTCCTAGGGGAAAACGATGAACCAACGGATTTCAGGGGTATCCCATTGTTGGACAAATCCAAGTTTGTCTTCAATGTCTATTTTTATGTCTCTGTATCGATGTCATCTAATTGTGTTTGATTGTATCTACGATATACAATATCTATGACAATTATCTAGTGTCCCAGATCTTTTATCTAGTTCCTTATATTTTTGTATCCAATAATATCGCATATGAATGCAATACTGTAGTAACTGGTAGATTTGGGGTTGAGATGATCTGAGGCTGAGATGTTGGACATGTGTCAAACTTGTTGACCTATATAAGCTTGGTGTTGTACAATCATTTTTGTTTGCTAGATTGTTGAGCCTCTAAAAAAATTGAAACGGATGGCGTCTTTTTGAAAGACCAGTGAAATGTGGGTTCCATTGGTACCTCATGTTTGACCCTCATATCGATTTCCCAGCACTGCAGGTGGGTGGCTCCCGGCAAACGTATTTCGGCTCTCACGCTGCCGGGTCGCCTAGTGCTTCTCTGTGGGGGCAGAGGGGTGAACCTCCATTTTTGCAATGGATAAGTGACTAGAAGTGACAACCCAAATTGGCCAATACCTCATCTTGTTCATCCAATGTATATTGCCCAACCATTCGAGTTCCGTTTCGGTAGAAGATATCACCAAAACATACCAAGAAAACAGGAATTCGAATCTCATTTCATGACGTCTTTGGCTGTTTCATCCCCATCATTTCCCACAAAATCCATAGTTCTGCCAATTTTTTTTCCACATTTCCGGCGAACAAGTTGGATTTCAAGACATCACTGGCCCCACCGTGTCTGGCAGGCGCGAATGCATGGCCTAGGCAGCGGCTGTGGGGAAGCAGGGCCGAGGGCTCTGGAGTGAACAAAGGACTTTGACCACTTTCAATCTCTTCTGCCTGTTCCTAAATACACCCCCCTAGATGGGTTTGTTTGAAAATAGGGTACCCAAGATACTGGTTTACTATTATATTTTTCACATTGACAATGGTTATCCGAGATTTTCAGACACCCCTGTCCATGACTAAACTTCGAAAAACCCATGGTGTTCAGGGGGGTAATAATCGTGGGAAAGGGATTCTTGTGGTCTACTGTATCTCAATGGTTGGCCTAAAATGTAGCACCAGATTTGCCAGGTTGGGAGTTTTCCCCTGCTCGACACCATGGCTTCCACTTTTTTCTTGCCACGCAGGGTGATAAACTTGGACAGTGAACGGCGCTGCCATCATCAGCCAATATCTGTTTCACCAGGCAATGTTTCACATGAGCAGTGACCAAAACCTCTTGTGCTTGATGGCGATTCATGAATAGCGTGACAAAATATTGAGCAAATCCCGCCGGGATTCCTTCACCGATGCAGATGACGGTGTCTTTTCAATCATGGGGCCCCACCAATTCCGTCCCACGGTTTCGAAAGCATGTTCCAAATTCAAAGTGCTATAATATGCATCTATGTATAAGTATATATGTCATGTGTTATAATTACATAATTATATGTCACATGTTACATGTTACATGTTTGTTATATTTTATATGATATGTGTTATATGCTATGTGCTATATGTTCTGTTGCACGCCATATCATATGTTGTATGTTGTATGCTGTATGCTACATGTTATATTTGGCATGTTTCATGTTACATGTCATATGTTATGTGTTATGTTATATGCCATGTTATAAATGCGATACGTTACATTTTATATGTTATATGTAATATATTATATGTTGTATGTTATATATATATGTATATGTAAATTTATGTGTATATTTACATTCACAAGCTGTGACTGTACGCACTTTCATCATGGAGTGGCAGGTGCGGAACCTGGTTTGCTAGACCACCGCTAAGTACCTCACTGGTCCAGGGGAATGGCCCAATCCTGTGACAGGCTGTGAGGAGCTTGCTCTGCTGGTGCAAATGTGGATGCACACGCATATGCAAAGGAAAATGTAAATGCATATGTATAAGTGTATATGTACTCGTAGTTGCACATGCATGTGCACGTGTTTTATTGTATGTAAAGACGTATTTGCATATCTACATGTGAACGTAGCTGTAGGTGTAGATGCACATGCATACGGGTATCATTATGCATATGCACATATATTTGAATATGTAGATGCACATGGATCTGCATGTGCCAATTTATGTGTGCACGCATGTGCATATGCAGATGTATCTGTATGTGTATGCGGATGCACATGGAAATGCATGCTTTTCGTATATGTAAATGACATTGTATATGTATTTGTAGGTACCCGATTGCAATACCACCCCCTTTATTTCCCGTGACTAAGATTGCACAGATAAAAATGATCAGAGATTGCTGAACCTATACGGACATACTCAAAATATATTCGCCAGGCAATGCTCGATTACATGTGATGCATGGACATGTCAAAGAGCAAAATACACTGTAAAACACAGTACNTGAAGTCTTCAAGATCTGGACTTTATCAAACATTGTTCGTCTCCGTGGAACCACAAGGTCGTTATCCTGAAAACATACATATCACATATAGGTGTCATCGCCTAGACATCACGATGTCGCCAAAATGAATAACCACACAAAAATAACTATTTTTTTTNTCGTTATCCTGAAAACATACATATCACATATAGGTGTCATCGCCTAGACATCACGATGTCGCCAAAATGAATAACCACACAAAAATAACTATTTTTTTTTTGAAAGATAACATCATGAGAATGCAGTTTCGTATGGTATTTACCGTGTTGTTTGCTTATCCACATGGATACGGGGGGTGGTATTGCAATCGCGCGCCTACATATTCATGTACATATTCATGTACATATTCATGTACATATTCATGTACATATTCATGTACATATTCATGTACATACATGTAGAGATATAGATATCATCATTACACATATCCGCAACTCTTCGAATTTTCCGTGGAAACAAATGGCTATGCGTCAAAAGCCTGTTACCCTGGTCACATCCAAATAGCTTGGATTTTGACATGTTCATCTCTCAAATATGGTTCTGATCCACAGCCACATGTATCTCATTATAGTGGATACAGTAAATCCCTCAAAATCTTACTAGTGCTGGTTAGATACAATTGATTTTATCCCATTACATCCCCCTCAACATAAGTTGTTATCTCATCTATGCCATGGACAAAAAACATGGGATGACTGTTCAGAGTTATCATCCGTCCCATGATGGGAATAGGGTATGTATATATAATGTGTATATATATATATATATAACTATATATATATAATTACATATTAAGTATATATATATATAGATGTCTATGAACATGGATTGATGACCATCCACCAATCTGAGCGTATAATCGAACTTTTGACCATTTGACCATGGCACATATCTATCTGGCAGAATTCATAACACACGAAATCAGACAAAAATCACAACATTCTACAAAACAGAACGACATAGTAACACACACACACACACAAAATTCATCAAAATTCACCATGTATAACCCACAAAAAAACATACATACCAAACACGACAGGACATATTCATGAAGTTCAAAGTCAAGAAAAAAAACAGGACGTTTACCAACCCTCAGACCCTCACTGTGGCTGCGCCTCGCTGTGGCCGTTCAGCGCGGCGCCGTGCAGCGCCGAGCCGCGCGGCGCGGTACTGGCGTCCTTCAGGCTGCAGAGGGCCAGGTCCTGGCGGGATGGGATCCAAAGATGCTGGTTTTACCATGTTTCACCGACCATGTTATGGTGGTTGAACCCCAAAAAAATGAATAAAAATCACATGATTTCAGGAACAATGATGGAACATTGGGACTTTAAGATGATTTTGATGGGGCTTAAGCAACAAATGTGGTGATGCAAAACACATGTTGGATTCACCGAGCAAAATGGTGATTTCACCAAGGAACATGGTGATTGAAGCATCATTCACCAACGACAATGATGATTTTCCAGCAACAATGAATGGAATGCACCTCACGATTTGATGGGGGTATAGTGGATATAGAGTGGGGATGCAACCCAATCATATTAGAACCATTTAGAACCTATAATGGGATGGGATCCACCCAAGTTTTAGCCAACATGCAAGTTTCACCCCAACATCCCCAACTGTCTATGTGGATATACTGGGGATGTCAATAGCACCATAAGTCTATCCAAACATGGGGGTTTAACTGACTGTTTAACAAATCATTTTATAATTGGGGGTTTAGCATGGTTATGCATGGTTAAACCGATTAACAATTTGATGGGTTTACAATGGGGATATATGGGGATCTAATGGGACTATAAAAGGGATTAGCAGTTATGGCCATAGGTTTATCACAAGTTATGGTTCAACTGCAACATTTTGATAGACATGACATATATCCACACAGGGAGGTTTACCAAGCATTTTGTGGGATATGCTCTGTCCAAACACGGGAGTTCAACATGGTTTAACCAACAATTTGATATGGGATGATGTGGTATGTAATGATGATATCATGGTGATACTGACTGTGGAACTGGTACATTACTTACAGTACCTCCATTTTTCTTCGGTTGCTGTATAACATTTCACAAAACATACCCATTAATGATTGCTAGTATACATGAATCAGAATCATCGGGTTAACAGGAAATGAATAATTTGACCACGGCAAATGGTATTTAGCCAATGAATCATTTGATTGGTTTGTTGAGGAACATCTACAAAACAACCATTGTTTAGGTCTTCCAGTATCTGGTTTCCTTGATTAAAGTCATAGGGTTCGTTTAAGAGAACATGGTCTTCGATACGCAGTTGGCAAAAATGTCATGGGGAAGCAATCCTCATAGTGGCCGCACAAACAAGGAATGATCATTGTAATAATTGATAAACTACAGGAATATATGGCTACTGAGCATCTTAGCTTCCCAATCTCCCAATGATTGGCGGTTGAATCCCCTCGCCTCTGACTGCCGGTGGCATCCCCAGGCCAATCAAATGCATATGTTGTTGCTTCGATTCAATTTCTCTTCACGGAATGATACCATAGGTTGGCCACGTCAACATTTCCATCAATATGGAGGCTTCCTAAAATGGTGATACCCCAAATCATTCAAAATTACTGTAGAAGTTGTATTGAAACCTATGGTTTTGGGGATCCCCTATTTTAAGAAATCCCCATATCATCAACGCCATTTTCCAGTCTCATGATCCTCGACTTCCATACTACCCAACCTCGTCGTCCCAGGTTGCATCATCCACCTCCCAGTGAGCTGTTTCTCTTCACAATCACCATTCGCATCACCGGTAAATTCATGGTTCATACCATCCCACTAGCAGAAATTGGTGCCTGAAACCATCCCCAATTTGAAGTGTATGGCATTGCCTAATCCATATTCAATGGCTTGAAGACTGTTTGGTGAAGCCGTGGAGCTTCTGGTTGCTACCATCTTGGAGAAGTATGTTTTTTTTGGGGGTCACAGGAGGCGAATTAAAGAACCAATGTTTTGCATGGTGACAATGAAGGGCAACCAGTGGATTTTGTGGTACTGTACCCTATTTTCAGACCCAAATAGCGTATCAAGTTGGTTATACTATCCACAATATCAATCCCCACTATCCCGACCCTCTATGGGAATGGCTCAAAATCTAAGGCCCACCGGCAGATTCTGTTCATGTTAAATATCTTTTAGACCCATACACATACAAGGTGAGGCCCCCTACATAGCTAAGTTGACTTTTAAACTTAACCTAGAGTTTGTGGGGTAGGTAACTATAGTTAAGGGATCCACAAACCCTGTATCCCATGGCTGTAGATCAGCAACGGCCTGGGTCAGCAACCCTCCGGAGGTCAGCAGCAGCGAAGAGACGCACTCGCGGCTTCCCTGTCACAGGTGGCACCAGGTGGTTGAGCCATTCACATTTGGAGGTTTCCTAAAATAGGGGTACCCCCAAATCATCCATTTTAATAGGATTTTCCATTAGAAACCGTCCATTTTTGGGTACCCCCATTTTAGGAAGCCTCCATTTGGTGTTTTGACTTTTGATTGATTTGAAGAACGCACAAACGGATTGAAATGCAAAAAAACTTCGTGATTTGACAAAGAGAAATTAGGACAACAATATAAAACAATATATAAAACAATATCAATTCTCGAAACTGCAGCATTGGATCTGGGAAATATGGCGCCATATTTCCCAACTCAGATTTGTTCAGGCCGTTTGAAGATGATTTCCGTAATCCCAAGCGATCATCGGACTGGTGAGGTCACATGGGGTCGCTAGAATTTACCCAGCCAAAATGCAATCTTGAGGGCACACGCGCATTTGTCAATTTTCAGTGATTAGCCATCAGCTTCCCAAATGTTTACATATGTTAAAGTAATTCATTCCATCATCCAAATATTAAAAAAAATTAAACAACCCCATCGTATTGTATGGTGTCAAATATGTGCAACTCCCCTATGAAACCATCGTTTCTGGGGGTCTTCAATATAGTATAATATGAACGGGGGAAGAGAGTACTCAACATGACTGGCATTCGGTGCGTCGGATGACCATAGTTCTACGACTTCGATGTTTTTCCCAATGAGTAGGGTACTTCTCCTCCGGCATGACTAGCTGGGAAATCCACGCACTAAATGGACACTTAAATGGGACAATTATCTATAAATGGGGGATTTCTATTGCCATGTTTGATTCCCAAAGAGTAATGTTTTAAGATGTTTTAAGCGACTTTTCAGTGTGATGAACCGAGTTAAAAGGGAACCGAGTCAGGTCCAGCTTCAATCCATTCTTGGCTCATATTCAACCACAACCCTGGGATTCAAATTTCCAGTCGTTTGTTTTATTTCAAGTATTTCTCAGGAAATAGGATATTTCCGAACTGTGGGCCAAGATATATGTTTGCTCAAGTTGTAGGCGTAGATATTTAGCATGGCTATGCTCAAATGAAACAGGATGCCAGCGGCGTCTAGTCAATACATGGAACCTATTTATAGATTGTATACCCCTACATATATACCTATGAAATTTGGTGGTTTGCCCGCTAATTAGTTGCCTTGAGTTACAAAGGTGCATGTAGCCCCATAATATCTTCCATTATACCTTCTCAAAATGATCAGTTTAATCCGCGACTCTTTTTCCTCTAAACTAAAATCGCTGCCTTACAGGCCCTGCTACCTGACAAAGTCGAACGCATAAAGAAACTCCCAGCCGTAGACATCCTCCTGGAGTTCTGAAAGCTGACCTTGCACTGCAGAGCTGTCACCACCACTACCCGGGCAGCCCCATGTAACCACAGATCCATCTGCTAGGATCGCAGCAAATGCGGCACCTGTGCCCTGGACCTGCTGCACATTCGTGAGCTGACCTTGCACTGCAGAGCTGTCACCACCAAAATCCGGGTGACCCCATGTAACCACAGATCCATCTGCTAGGATGGCAGCAAATGCGTCATCTGTGCCCTGGACCTGCTGCACATTCGTGAGCTGACCTTGCACTGCAGAGCTGTCACCGCCACTACCCGCGCGGCCCCATGTGACCACAGATCCATCTGCTAGGATCGCAGCAAATGCGGCACCTGTGCCCTAGACCTGCTGCACATTCGTGAGCTGACCTTGCACTGCAGAGCTGTCACCACCAAAATCCGGGTGACCCCATGTAACCACAGATCCATCTGCTAGGATCGCAGCAAATGCGGCACCTGTGCCCTGGACCTGCTGCACATTCCTGAGCTGACCTTGCACTGCAGAGCTGTCACCACCAAAATCCGGGTGACCCCATGTAACCACAGATCTATCTGCTAGGATCGCAGCAAATGCGGCACCTGTGCCCTGGACCTGCTGCACGTTCCTGAGCTGACCTTGCACTGCAGAGCTATCACCACCAACATCCGGGCGGCCCCATGTGACCACAGATCCATCTGCTAGGATCGCAGCAAATGCGTCGTCTGTGCCCTGGACCTGCTGCACATTCCTGAGCTGACCTTGCACTGCAGAGCTGTCACCACCACTACCCGGGCGGCCCCATGTGACCACAGATCCATCTGCTAGGATCGCAGCAAATGCGCCACATGTGCCCTGGACCTGCTGCACATTCCTGAGCTGACCTTGCACTGCAGAGCTGTCACCACCAACATCCGGGCGGCCCCAAGTGAGTATCCTGCTGCCACCGGAGCACCACAGGGCAAAAGCACCGGATGCACGACCTATCTTTTTTGTTGCTGCCACTGTTGCTTGTAGTGCAACAGCAGTGAGGCAGTCCTTGTCTTCAAGCTGTGCATCCACCAGCGATTGAGAAGGGTCGCCCAAAATGCACCCGTCTGCGGTGACAAGCCTCTGGAATCCTATTTGAAACCGCTTCTGGGCCAAAATCTTCAAGTCCGCTACTGTGGAGAGCTGGGGAAGTGAAATGCTCTCACTGCGACCGCTTGCCGAAACTACAGTCACTTGAAACATCGATAGAAAGCACGGAAGTTGCTCAACACGACAATGCGGGGCGCAAAAGGAATCTTGAGCCAAAATGGATACAGAAATTCCTGAATCATATTGTGGCAATGACTCACCCAATGAAAATGGCCAGTAAAATGTCTGAAACCAGCACCTTTCCGCTCTTCAATGGGTCATGGGATTGGTCGACTGGTTGGAACTAGGCAATCCACCGGCCAGTTATGATCGCGAGTTAGGAGCATCAGCTAAGTGACTCCATGGCCCCTCTGGCAAGCGTTTACAACCACTTCTTTAATCCATTCATCGGGAATATTCCAGTCATGCAACTGGGGTATACCCATAAATCTAATTGTGGTCTACCTACTATCTAATTATCAGTAATTCATCTAGTTGGGATATACCTTATCGAAGGAAGTTTAGAAGTGAAACTTCCGACAATATGGACAGTTGAAAAGCAGAGGTGAGAAAAGTCAGAAGTGAGAAGATCAGAGATGAGAAANGTCGCGAAACACTGTGTTTTTCCAATGTTTTGTGGCTCCGGAGGGTCGAAAAGTAGGCTCGCTAAAGCGGCGGGTTCGGAGACATCTTGGCAGATGAGACATGAAAAATTGCACGCCGTTGTGGCGCGAAGCACATTTGGAAGCAAAAAGTGTTAAAAACTGTCGGGTGCGGAACGTTTTTGGGAGTTGAGATGTGGAAAAAGTGCACGGCGCTGTGGCGCGAAGCACATTTGGAAGTAAAAANGAAGTGAAAAGTGTTAAAAACTGTCAGCACCGGAACACTTTTGGAAGTTGAGATGTCGAAAAAGTGCACGGCGCTGTGGCGCGAAGCACATTTGGAAGTCAAAAGTGTAAAAACACCACATGCTCGGGCCACTTTTGGACGATTCGATGGCCATCCGATGTCGAA
>BGPT01001850.1:30027-61462 GCA_003297045.1 Symbiodinium sp. clade C Y103 | reverse complement strand
GGTTCGCTCTGCCATCCATGACTCACAACAACTCACCTCTCCTATAGTGTGCTATTCCTGAAACTTCCGCCACCGCCTTGTGCGGTACTACTGGTAATCAAACAAAAAAACAAGTCATCTGTAAGATTATCTAATTGGGGTAGACCGGCTAGAATCTTCACCTATCAAATCCATTCATCTAACATCATCTAACTGGCCTAGAATCCCCATTAAAAACCCATAGCTATCCACCTATAGAAACCCACCGGGGAAAACACCTCCCGCGCGGCGTAGATGAAGGCCAACTTCTGCGCAGAGGCCGCCGAAGGCAGCGCGGCACGGATCAGGTCGCCCGTGCGGGCCCTGGGCACCGTCCAGATGGGGAGCCATGGGAAACCTGTGGAAAACTCACATCATATGGATTAAATGAGCCATCAACTACTTAGTTTGGAGAAGAAATGTTCATATTGATATGATGGGTTGTAAGTATGTACTGTATTGCTAGGTGGCAATTAGTGGTAACTACGAAACACTGTAATTTTTATGGGATCAGAATGGGAAAAACCATCTTCCAACTGGTGCAGGGTTTCTTCCATCCACACTAGCTATGGAAATAATCCATTCTACTGGTTGGTGAACAAATGAGAATAAATGTTCATGCATATCCCTATAATAGGTTGCAAGTGTACATCATTATACTAGTTGGTTATAGTTGGTCAACAGCTTGTAAATATGATGAATCTTGCAAATAGAATGAATCAAACTGGTTCCTAGTGTGTTTTATGGCTAGTTGCTGTACTGGTTTAATTGCTATTCAACATTAAAAATCATATTATCATGGGTTAAGTATACCCTCTGGTAAACTAACATAGCTATTCAAAATGGCCATTTATAGTCGATTTTCCCATTCAACATGGTGATTTTCCATAGCTATGTTGGTCATCACCAGGCTCCCAGGCTCCAGTAGTAACGCTGCGACCGCCGTGCGACCCGAGGGTTGCACCTCCCCGGCGATAGCCAAGTTGAGGGGGTGGCGGAGATATGGTGAAGAAAGCCAAGCTATTGTGGTGGATATATGGATCTGCAGCAGATCATATATATAATCCGTTCTTAGTAGTGTGTATGTATATACATATATATTATATATGGTGATATAATGGATCTATCAGAATATATATATATATATGTATGTTACATCATTAGTAGATCTAGAGGTGTGTAAGAGCTACAATAGATTCACCATTTACACATAGATTCTTTTTATGGATCATAGATTCGAGGCTATTGATATATGGTGAGTTATTTTTTTTGGTAGATCTAAAGGTGATACATGGTGAACCAATCTATAGGTGATATATGGATCTATCATAGATCTATAACATGGGGTTGTGAAGCAAAAAGGTAAGTTGACCAGTTCCTAGGATTTATGGATACTTGTGGTATCTTGTGGTGGATAGATCCACCGTTGAATGTGTTTATAAAACATCTGAATCTGACAACTGGGGGGCACTTTGAAACCACCAGGAGACGAGCCATTGAAACACACATCGTCCAATGGCGCCGCAGATTTTGGTAATCTTTAACGTTAAACATCCAATTTTAGGGCTACCTAACTTTGGTACCAAATTTTGACCCATATCCTCCCATACCCAGGTCGAGATGCTTTGGGCCCGTTTTCCTGTCACAGCAGGTCAGCCTCTTTCAGCTTCTCTGCCAGCAAGTCCATAAATGCCTGCGGACTTTTTCTCAAGGACCCACCAATCGAACTTTGAAAAACTGATGGGATCTGATGGGGTTTAAAACCAAGAAGGGGACGCCAAATGAAAGCTAATTTTGTTTGGAGATAAACATCCACTGTTTGGTGGTAGTTGCCACCAAGTCCCTTATAATATTTTTTGAGTGAAGATATCGAAATGGTGATCATCGTCCCATCTTCGCGGTGGGAATAAACACCTCATCGAAACCAGAAGACACCCCTACCTTCCACGGTAGTTCCACGTACCCAGACCCTTCAAGTACCCATAGAAATGGCTAAAAGTACCAAAAATTGTGGGATAAAAGTACCAACTTTTCTGAATACTTGGAGGGTATGGAACAGTGAAAGTGTCCACTTCTGTGCGGCTACATCTTGGTGGATGTCGCAAGCATGATCTGCCACACTATATACCGTAATAGCCTATAGCAGTCAAGGTCAACCTGCCAAAAGCATTGAACTTCAGGGGGCAAATCCCATGTATGGATGGTTAAATTGATTGAACCCACTAAGTAACCGCTTCAAACTCCATTATGTTTACTACTATCCCATTGTTTAAACCATGTGTGCCTGATTCTGCAACACCCCCAGTAGCAAGTCATGTCCTATCCCCCGTGCCAAAACCCAAGCATCTTTGGTCTGAACTCCATTTGTTGCTTAATTCCAGTAACCCTTCATTTTGGTAGTTTAGATCCCCCTGTTGCTCTGACTCTAATCCCCATGTTTGGTGATGGTGGATATGATATGTTCAACCCCCAAACTAGCGAGAGCATGTGAGAACCTTTAAATTTCCACAACAGTAGAACAACCACTTATCGATTTAGGGGTAATGATTATTCCAATTCCCTCCAACCAGTCAATTTGATTTCAAGAGTTCCTTGGCTTTCCACACTGGTCTTCCATTTCGTCTACCCTCTGGGAATCAAAACATAGCAGTGGGAAATTCCCTAAAAAATGAGAAAACATGGAGAAATCATGAGAAATCATCAATTCATCATCGAACTAAAGGGTGGATGTTCACGGATTTTCCAACCAGGCGGGTATGGTCAACCCAGCGCCACACGGCCTCATGCCGCTGATGCACTTTGTAGCATCTAGACTCAGCATCTTTGTCGGGTCCCTGCAGCTGCCAAGCTAAGGCAGGAGCTTCGGAGTGGGAAACTCGGCGATTGACTCCAATACTCCATAGTCTATATAGTTAATTTACTCCAACGGGGAAATTGGGGACACTCTTCGGAGGTATTTGACTTCAAGAAACACTTGGGTGTGTCTGAAAAAGGGTGGACAAAAAAGAAAACATAATTATGGCAGTTTGATTAGTAGGGAAGGTAGTAATAACATATGATAACCATGGATAACCATGGGATGAAATGAGATACCCTATTTTAAAATTCAGACAAACAGCCCTTCGTCCCCTCTGCCTCCTGTGGCCACAACACCGAATAGGGTGGTGCCTCCGGGCGCTTCCTTGGGGCTGCCGTGTGCCCTTTGTCCCGACGCCGTGTCTCCAAAAAAGGGGAAAAGATCGCCCCATGCAGACATGGGGGATCCACCAACAAGAATGTGGGGGTTAAGTTTCTGGAATTTCAAGAATATAGTTGGTCATAAACATTCATAAACTAAAGATAACTATATAAAGTAAGTCCAAGAATTCAACTAAAGTTGACCATCAAGGCCAGCTAACCTTTCTTCCCCATGCTTCCAAGAGACATAAACTCAATCGTGGCACCCACATCCAGCAGCACTTTCAGGAAGGTCTGACCATCAAACCACCCATGGATTAGTTGGGAAATCTGGCAATTCCGTGTGCTTTTTGCGGCAAATCCGTGTTGCAAGAAATTAAACATACAATGGGTAGTGTACACACATTCGGATCATCATTCCTATTTGTTTTCTTTTCTGGTTTTAACCAATCATTCATCTTAGGTCGGGTTTTCCTACGAGTTTCACTTCAACAAATTCTGGGAAAGTCACATGTGACATTTTTATGCTTCCTTCGAGGTGCAAACGATGTCTGGAAGCAGCCGAGGTAGGAGGATAGAAGCAACAATGGAAGATACAGAACGTGGTAGGGGACAACTGAAACTCTCTAGTGGCTTCCATCAGTGGTACCATTAGGATTAGGACTAACATAAATGATGTCATGATTGAGTGGAACTGAGCGGTGTGTTCCTAGGATATCAAGGGCAAGTACCATGAACCCCCAAGTCAGGATCTTTCACACGAAACCTGCGGTTGTCCAAAAGACGATAACTATATCCAAACCCATGTTTGATCATCATTTTCTGCACTAAAATGCATTTTCTTGGACGATATATGATAACTTTGGTAGTATTATTACCCCACTTCACTAGATAACAAAAACCCGCAATGGTCATGGGATCGTTCGGGGCCCAGTTTTAAGTACCAAACACCCCTCAAGAAAAAAAACAACAATTGTCTAAAGATTGTAGAATTCTCATGGGGTCTATGAATAAAAATGATGAATCTCCCAGCTGGTTCATCAGCGGAAGGGATTCCGAATCTTTCCCGTCCCATCGTCGAGACCTTGTCAAATGCAATAGCCATATCCTTGCCTCAGCAGGTGCCAACAAGAACCTGTGTCCCAAAATGGGGGACGTCCCTGCTATACAAGGCCATTTGAGCTGCTACACTGACACTAGAATCCAAACAACTGTGGACAATTTCTTTCAAACATCACTGAACAATGATTTTAATTTTGGGTTCAGCTCAGCTGTGAATTTTAACTGCGGATGGGGGGATCCTACTCACAGCAACTTCAATGGGACGAATCCTGAGACCTAGGAAGATCCCCTGCCAGGAGTTTGATTATTCCTGAGATATATGAGGTGGTTCACCCCATCTATAGATCTTGTAGCCCTCCCAAAAAACAACAAAAACCATAAGAATCTGAGGGTTTTCAACATTTCTTCACCACACCAACCATCCAGCTTTGGGAAACCAAGGTGCTGTGGATAGCCCACTCCACATGGGAGGCATCGATGAATCCCTGCTCTCCAAGGACGCCATGAAGCGTCACCTCACCAGTCGGCCAGGATCGATGATACACGTTCGGTGGCTGGTTTGATTCAGAAGAACACATATTCACTGTATACTGTATAGTATACTGTATAGTATACTGTATAATTTGTTCATACTTGTAAACGTTTCAAGTTATTATACATATGTTATCTATATTTATCTATACACATGATTAATGCTTACAGTACTTGCAAGATGTCCAGATGCATTGCTATAGATCATGTAATTGCACATCACTGCATCTCCAAAGATGTACCTTCCAGCTGTGGCTATCCAAACTTCTACCCGCCTCCACGTTGCTTTGCAGGAGCCGTTTGAAAGACGCAATGGCCGTCTGGCATGCTGTGGCCGTTTCCGCCCCGAGGCATTCCGGGCGCTTGGGACCCCGAGGAGCCCCGTTCTTGATGGCGTTTACAACTTGCTACATAGGGTAGCTGGGATAGGTCAGCTATTACCTGATCTGCAACGTATCATCAGCGTTGAAAGGCCACATGGCCAAACTTAATCTATATAATTTAATGGACCCATCCAACCACAAAATGAAGCAAAACCTAGCGATCCAAAGAAGCTGCGGTGATAGCTATCTACGAAACCGTGCCTAAACTGTGCAGCTTCATTCGCTATCAGCTCATCAGCATCTAGCGGATCTCCCTCCATCCGCCTTCCCTTGATCCACGTTCTTCATCAATCGCTTGATCTGATTCTTCCTGTCGAATACTGAGATGGCAGCTGGGCAATTGAATCCTTAGGAGAACCCATGGCTACGGGGGACATCAACTATCAACCGGCCAAAAATTATGTAAGACACATAGTTGAATGCTTCAGGAAACAGGCTGCTGCCCAATGGGCTCAACCGAAAACACCGATACAAGCGGATACAACCGGATTCAACCGGCTTCAGCCTGGTATGTAATTCAGAAACCATACTGCTACCCATACCTACTATTCACCCATTCTTAAGCATTATCAACTCACTATATATATATATATATATCCCCATTCTTTATACACTCAGCACAGCCGTCCGACGTTCTGCTCCTCTCTTGAAGCTCCAGTTCGCTTCTCACCTCGGTACGTGTTGTATGTATAGGATATATGATAGCAATGGGATTATAAACATCTATGTGTATATGCATATAATTCAGTGATTTCATAGCAAGGGATATAACATAACTATACATGAATAATATATATATATATGTGCATATATCATTATATATATACACACTATACCGCATAAATCTATCATACAGTCGATCCAAATCCTTTCTGAGAAGGTACTTGGTCCATCTTGGTCCCCAAATCATGCCCCAAATACTGGCTGAGAAGGTACTTTGATATAGTCTGGGATTAGTTACTTACTGTACATCATCTTACATGAATATCAATACGCAAATCATGTAGGTATGCAAATAGATTATATCAATATAATATATAAATCTATATATTATATTACAAACATCATCTACATCATCTTGTATGACACCTGGAGCTACCAAAACCATTCATTCGTTTGGAATCTTCCCCACCAAGTGGCTTGTGCGATTTCGTCAAGGTCCAAGATCTCACAGGCCTGTTGGCTATGCTCAGCGACCTGGCTGTGCCCGAGAGGAGAATGGGGTACAGTGATTTACCCTTAGTGATTTCTAATGATTTCCAATAAACAATATAGCTCAAGATTAGTATAGCTCTAATATAGCTCAATTTAGCTTTCTATTGATTTCTAATGATTTCTAATTCATGTAAATAGTTCAAGACATAGCTAAGATATCCTAATATCATATTGAACAAGAGCTAAATAACATGTAGATGAAACCCTGAGTTGACTTTAAGACATGTGAACCAATGGCTAAGATAGTAGCCAATACAACCAATATACATTTAATGATTTCAAATAAACCAGAAAGCAGCAGGATTGTCATTGATCATCAAACTAATTTCATCTAATTTTCCTGAACCATTTTTGACCCCGAGAATATTATCAGGAACAGTCCCGTTTTCCAAGCAAAGCCAGAGATGTTTATCATATGAATATTAATGATTTTGTCACAAGAATAGGGTACCCATGATCATGAACAGTTTTATCATCGTTTTTCCCCGAAGAATTTGACTTTTTGGGGTCGACTGGTACACTTCATTTCAGCACAAACCAATATGTGTTTTTTTTTTTGTGAAAATAAGATAACCTCAATTCCAATGGACTTAGTGACTTAGATTCTCATTGTTTTCCCCGATTTATGGCCATAAATTTGGGGGTATATCATACCCCGTTGTCAAGCATATCCATATTCACCATTTCCTCAATCCTCCCACCTGTAACTTGTGACCCCCCAAGTTTCCTGAACCATGCCCTGGCGCGCCTTGGTCCCCATCAAGAGGCAACTGACCGTGCTCAACTTTGAACGATCGCAGTTGTCAATGAGGTTGTCCATGAATCTGGCAGCATCAGCATCACTGATACGTATATTATATGATAGAAGTATTTGACACATGTATGTGTATATACACATATATATATATATACTTATATATATACACTTGTATAATCATATGTGTAGGCGTATATATATATATATATACATACATGTAAGAAAAAAACAGATCCAGCCCAAGAATCACCCAAATGAACAAAGCAAAGCCTTCCGGCTGGTCATTATCTTAATCACTCACCATTGGTGAACTTTGTGGAGTGGCAAGGTGATTGTGAGCAATAAACCATCCACTCACGCAAATCATGCAAGTTCTTATCGTCCAGGAAGAGCAATGATGGATAGAAGTCCAACCATCAAGGCTATCTGACTCGCATCAAATGTCATTGTAGATTCGATTTGGGTCACTCTCCCGTGGGTTTCTGCAATTTCATAGATTTGTCTGTGAATCCCAAGTTTTTCTATGTGTAAACCTTAACCCCGCCACATGTTCGTGGTTGACTGATTCTTACAGTCTCATGGGCTAACCCATCTGATTTTGTCGCTTCAATTAAGACACTCTTTTCAGTAAAGCCTCAGTTTACATGGGCCGTCTTGCTGTGCTTAAGGACCCATTTTCGTGGGTTTTGCCTTCCATTTTTGCGGGCATATCGGTATATAATATATAATATATAATATATAATATATAATATACAATATACAATATACAATATATTATATATAATATATAATATATAATATATAATATATAATATACAATATATAATATATAATATATAATATATAATATATAGTATATAATATAATAAAACATAATATAATATGATATAATATCATTTAATATGATATAATATAATAAACTATAACATCACATCATATAATACAATATAGTATTATATAATATTATATTAGATTATATATATAATTATATAGTGTATCCACAATCTCTTCTGACTCCAGCTTTAACTTCCATGGATCAGCCTGCTTTCAATTCCTGCCTCTTGATTCCAGTGTCCGTGATGCTGCGGCAGCCCTGTAAATCCAGGAGGATGTCCTTTTCGTGGGAAGTTTCACCACCTCTTTGGTCGTGGAATGATTTTCCCAACCAAATCCCGTCCCTAGATCACGCTAAATAGCGCCATATGGGACACCAAATGAACAGATCCTATACTAAACAATGCTATGTAGGTGGGTATTGAATGTTTAAAGGGATAAAACAATGGAGATTCACCAAACATGACCCGACCATGATGGTTTCACAGAGATTGACAGAGTATACAATTGCCAATTCGATTGCAGTGCAGCATCAATGGTCTGCGGAATATTGACCAAAAAGGATTCCCTAGCCAAACAATACAGGAAAGAAGATCAAATCCTAAGTGACCCAAGCCAGATTTGGCCTCACCAGGACATTTCATGCACAAGAGCCACAGCATTGTCACAAGCAGTTGATTGAAAAGCTTGTCGCAAGAATGCAATCCACTTGACTATACATCACTTTTCCATGTCCGTGTTGATCGAAAAACATAAAAATATATATCATGTACCAATCAATTGGTCCTGCACATCTGGAGATAAGCAGTTGGCGATTTCTGCAAGGCTTGCATTCTTCAATCCTCAGTTGTCATCTGCATTCTTGAGAGTTATGTCCGAAAGAGTCAGGTGACATTAAGAAACCCCAAGATCAATTGATACTGAACCATCTGAACCAATCATCTGTCTTTGGGCAGAGTGAAGACCCAGCGCCCTGTCATAAGCCCGGTTGCAGGGTTTAGAAAATCACACAAGTCACGACATACAATTGGAATGGCGCAACATGCCTATATTGGGATGATCATTTGTGTGCTTTTGATTCAAAAACCAAAGATTTTCATATTTTCTGGCACCCAACTTGGATTCCCCAGGAGAAAGACTCTCCATCTGAAAGTTCTCCAAGAGCCCCTGCGACTTCCCTTCAAATCCAGCGTGATCCTCTGGAGCCTGTCCACTGTGGTGGAAAAAAATGCCAGGGTGATGCTGGCGTAGTCTTCCACAGTGAAAGACATTGAAAACATAAGATACGTCAAGGGCGTAGCTGGAACTCAGTTTTGCTTCAATCCAGACTATACCCGAGGTTGCTCATCCTTCAGATTACTATAGATTACTTATCCTTTAGATTGTTCTCCCTCTCTCTCTCTCTCTTTCTCTCAAGTTTTGAAGGCTGTGGGAGTTCCAGATATGTTTCAGTCCAGTTCATCAATTCTTTGTTCTATTTTTCATCCCTCTAGGTAAAGGGAACCAATAGGCATTCACCAATGCAGTATTCATTGATATCCTCTGGAAATCTAACATAGCCATGGAACACTGACACGTTTAATAGGTACTTAAATCATCTACATGCATGAGTCATTCTCCATGGCAAACTGTTAAATTACCAGAGGGTACATTCTAATTTCAACTCCAGAAAAGTGCTGCTGTTTGACATTTCTCTGGTTTCATGAACCATTTAAATATTCATATGTAGATATATGGGGGTTTCCTAAAATAGGGGTACCCCCAAATCATCCATTTATAGATGGAATTTCCCTTATAAACCATCCATTTTTGGGTACCCCCATTTTAGGAAACCCCCATATGTAGATATTCCATACATAGAATAGATATCCCCTACATCTCCAAGCTCGCCATGTCATAGACACCGCTGGAGTTCTCTCACCTTGGAGACAAGTGCTTCACCAGCAGCAGCAACTCGTCGTCAGTGGAAGAACCACAGCCTACCAGGAAGTCTTGTATGAATGGATTGGTTACCATCTGGTAATTTCACATATATACAGTAACTATTGAAAATCATAATTGTTTATAGGAAAATCATCATGAATCATCTATAAATGTGCCGTTTTGCATAGCTATGTTACTTTTACCGGAGTGTAAAGTCTACAAAAAAATCAAAAAAAGCGTGGCAACATGTTCATTGGACAGCTCACCCCGCAGTGATGATCCCCTTCTGGGATGTATCGGATTACCCTCCAACGTCTTCGTTGAATATCTGCCCATTTCATCCCATTTCACTGTTTGATATAAGTTGTAGATCTGCATTTGTAACATCCCCTAAAAAAATAGAACACATAGGAACGTGTTTCCAGGATGTTACAGACCATGCTTTCTCCGTATGTACAAGGTTTCCCACGTGTTTGTATCCTTTTGGGATTGCTGTACTATGTCATTGGTGTATAGTCTGGTAGATGGTAGTAGTATATCTCCTCCAATGTCACCCCCGGATTAATACACCCTTATTACCGAAATAGTGACTTCATCTGCTACTCAACTGGTACCCCCCCAATGATCAACAGCCCAGCCTGCACCCAAAGTGATGTCAATCTCAAGGCGCTCAGTGTCTTGAGACAAGGCCTCTGCCACCAACTCCTGATGAAAGGCAATCGGCTGGCCATTGGAAAGTGGAGATCTTGCGAGAAAATTATGGGAAAAATCACGGGAAATGGGAAAACTATTGGAAACTTGTTGGGAAAATCATCGGAAAATCCTGGGAGAGATTGAGTTGCAGCGTCCTTTTTTACCAGGAATCTAAGGCCAAGAAACTGGGTACTGCCTCATTGACAGCTCATCCTGGGGGTGTTTTTCCCCATGGAGATGACCCTTCGAGCCAGCGGCAGTTGACACTGTGACAGTTGAACCATGGAGATATGGCTATGGCTCAAAATTATGGTACCAAAAATTGTCATTTTTTATGGGAATTTCATATAAACCAACCAATTATAGGGTTAACAATTTTGAGCCATACCCACCTTCTGAGAACATCATGGGCTCTCCCGAAACTTACCTTGCCATGGAAAGAAACAAGTCGATTTCATTGATATAGTTTCCTGCAAATATCATGGGAACATCACAAATTGGGAAAGAAAGGGAACACAAAGGGAAAAGTTGGGGATACCTCAATTCGTGGCCACTATACATAGGTCAAAAGGATTCGATGCAGCCAACCACAAATCACTGTGATGGATGGTTGAACCTTAAAATAGGAATGAAATATAAATACAACGGCATGAACAAAGTTGGGAATAAAACCAATGAGGGGGAGAGAAGACAATGAACATATTTGAACATCGAACGATCTTGGATGATAGCTTTCCCCCAAAGGAGGAGTTGAATCACCCTACAGATATTTGTTTCCGTGGCCTATCCTCCAATTCATGAAAAGTAAAAGTCCGTTTCCCAGCGACACAAGGGACGTTTTGTCACCCAAGATTTGTCCATTGAATACAGGTAATGTGATTGGCCCTTTGTTTTTCCTCTTTGATAGTGTTCCTGCATGTTTTGCATGACATAGAGCATATAAATTAACTACGACCTGGCTGGTGTTTTCCAACCCACCTGGAATCGGGAGTGCTTAGGGGAAAAACATGGAAAAACATTATTTGTGTGAAACATTTGTCGTTTCTATATCACACAATTTCGAAGTCATTGATAGAACATGGAACATAAGCACTCTTGGTGTTCTGGATGCACTGGCAAAATCAGCTCCTGTGATCCATGAACCTATCGGTTGGTTGAGAAGGGTTCCCGAATTGGATAAAGTCCATGATTCCCTGTTTATCTGTTTAACCATTAGTATGACCTGACCACACCGTCAACAAGTGATTATCATTTCAAGTTCAGTTCCCCGTTCCCCCATTTCTTGCTAAACACGTTCAAGTCACCATTTTTCATGGTAAAATTACAATTACCATCAACCACCAGAAATGTTGAGCAGCAGCTGCATTTCCTTCAAATCGACCGACTCTTCCTTGTCCGCCAGATCCTGACACGGCAATATGAGCCAAAAGTTATGTCCATAACTCCATAACCATCCACAAACCACGAAATGCCTAACACACTTATCCAATTTTGGGTGTTCCGTAGCTTTCACCAACCACAAACAAAGCAATTTTCCAGCTCAGCACACAAGGCCTTGGCCTCGAAGATTTTCCTGAGGAAAATCAGCGCAAAGAGGCCATTGAGCCTGGACTTCCAGGAGACAAACATGGGGATAACCCCCATCAAAATCACCATCACGCATGGGGTCAGGGTCACCAATAAGGAAACATATTATATATATATATATATTCTCTGGTAAACTAACATAACTATGGGAAATCACAATTCTTAATGGGAAAATCCACTATAAATGGCAATTTTCAATAGCTACGTTTAATTACCAGAAGGTAGATATTATATGTCTATATACATAACGTCCTCATCATCCCTTGGGCTCGACCATGTAATGATTTCTCACAGCCAAAGTACCCCGCAACATGGTCACAGCCATACTCCTGCAATTGAAATTTCACCTGGGCCCACAGTGCCACGTCCACTCAGAAAACGATGTTCCAATCTTTTTCGGGTTCCATGTTGGTCTTCTTTGGGATCCGCTACCATGTTCAAATCACGATCAAGATCAGGCACCCCCAATCCGTGTTTCCCTGAGTCTTCAACTTTGACCGATACCAAACTGATTCTACATATTTCATCTGTTCACCCATACAGTACCATTCAACTTACCGAGATTAAAAAATCGCATGTAGCAAAAATTGCCTGCCTTTGACCTACCAGAACATACTGACCATTTATATGATTTTACTATGTATACTAATCATACATTGTTGTCAGGTCATTTGCATATCATAGCAACAAATATGACCCAACATCTTCCATTCTCAGGTCACATCCCTGGATTCCTCCCCATTGCAGAACCTGGTGTTGACCGATCTGCAGCTACTGCTGGTCACTTCACCCTGAGAGCATTGAGAGGCCACTGTTGAATACAGATAATGATCATCTATTGAAGATATCTATGATCTATGAATATCTATGAATATCCATGAATATCTATGATATCAACATAAATCCAAACAAAAAGCACAACACGGAAGCTCAGTGGACATTCATCTTTCGAAATCGATTGAAACCATTACTGACATACACTAATCCACCTACAAAGGGTGAGTTTCATTGCCATGTTTCTCAAGTGCTGCTCACCGCAAAACATGGACAGCTGGAACCCAGCAGTGACAGATATGATGATCCATAAACAATGGAGCAGATCTCACTGAATCTTCAGGGCAGTGCTGGTCCCATGCCTGTGAAAGACTTCTATAGCACATCTCTCGCATGCAAACATAGTCAAAAAGAAATACAGGAACTCAGGAACCTTTCTCTTTTGCTCTCCCTGTGCCCTTTTTTTTATATATATATATACATATGTAGCTTAGTATAAATTCTATCATTATGCACATCATATGTATGTTGTGTTTATATATATGTATAGTGTAAAGTGTGTCCTGTAGATACTGTACTAAATGCCAAGACAAATAGACCCCCTGCAGGGCAAACTCCCCTTGCGCCCCGCCTGCAATCCCATGAGCTCCAACAAGCGAGCTCGGTCCTGATGGAGCATTGGAACTACCTGAAGATCCGAAATCCAGAAAGTACAGTATCGCTATTTGTGTAAATATATATATATAATTATATGTACCTTTATATGGTCTATGTACATACTAGTATGTAGATTATCAATAGTATATATACAATATACAGTATATAGTTAATTCTGTGTATATATATACATACACATTCCAATTCAAATATCTACCAAATGACCAAGAAGTATGTGAATATAGACTATCACATATATATATATATACATATATATATATTATGTATCTACTGTTGCCTGCCAATCTGAAGGGTGACTTCGACCACAAGATCAGCCGATGTTTGACGAGCAAAAGCCAGACCTTGAAGGCAGCTGATCTGAAAAAACTGGTGACTTGCTGTTGGATCTGCAGTAGCAGCACATGAAATATACTTGCATGTCCGAGAACCAAATGGAACTAACAACCGCTTTGGGACATGTATTACGTTTCTTCAGAGACTAATGGGGTTGTCTGAAAAATTAGGGGAACACCCCCATATTCCAATGGATTGTCATGAGTTTCCCTATTCTTTAATAGTCATTTTGGGGATAAATGACATATTCTAACCGAGTTTCTAGCTTTCGCCATCATCCCGAAACCAGGTTCCCACATCATTTGGGGGGTCAAGGCATCAACAAAACCACGTTCTCCAACAAGAATTGGATGGCGAATTCAATCAAAAACCTAAAATCATCTAAAATCTATGGTTTTTCCAGGATTTTCCAGGTTTTTAATTTTGATCCCCATTTCCAGAGTCCTCATCCCAAGACATCTCTGCCACTTCCAAACGTTGTTGGAGACTTGCCGCAATCACCGAGACTGGAAAGTCCTAAGCGACGGAACCAGTGCGGATCCCACCCGCGTCGCACGGCTGTATAGACACTTTGATGTTTTTTGCACACAGTTCACTAGTGCATATGTATGTATATATATATATATGTATTATATTATATATAATTATCATGATACCATTACATATGATACAATTATGTACATAGTCAGAATATATGTGGATACATTTACATATATATATATATATATGTAATATGGATATGACTCACAGCTGGCTGTGTTTCGGTCCTTCTCCCTGAGGGCTTTCTCGGCACTTCCACTGCCAGGAGATCGGCAATCCATGGCCTGGGTGTAGCATGATCACCCCTGGGCCCACTCCGACGCTTGTCACCCACTAAGAACTACTATGAATATCTATGATAAATAAGAACTGGCAACTGGATATTCAATATTGTAGTACATATCTATCACACATAACACGTGCAAAAATCATAAACTCGTGATTCATGAATATAAATGATGCCCCCAAAAGGATAGAACATGATAGAAAGGATTTTACACAAATGATAGTTACCTCACAATTCTTAGTTTTCCATTGGGTCCAACTTTTTGGGGGTGGCTGCAAATAGGTCACCAATAACTTTGGTGAAATTAATCTGGTGACTGGAAGCAGCCCATCTCTGCAACATCACCGCATGTCTCCAGAGGCGTCCCAAATTGTGGTTAACCGGTTAACCAGCAGCAAATGCAAATGTTTGGCAAAAAAAACACATGACACGACATATTTGTGTGATCTACCCATCCACAAGAAACCATCCCCCTAAACTTGCTGGTATGAGCCATCCAAAATTGGAGCTTTACCATGGGATTTTCTCACATGTTTCACCATGCCCATCTAGGATTCTTGAAGGAAAGGCTTGGAAAGCAGGTTTTCACTATCTGCCAAAGCAAAGTTCAGTCAATGGATTACACTCCACAATACTCCACAATACTCCTCAAACATCAACCGTGAGCCTGCAAAAAACGAAAGTGCAGCAGTTCATCACCCCGAAAACACGTTTCAAACCCTACAGCTTTGCAGGCTTTCGGGGCTCACGGACATAGGAAACTGACCCAATATCTTGATCTTCTATCTAGGATATATACCCCGAAATTCGTGGGTTCATCATCATTTTCATCATTCAAATACATAGCAAATAAAATGAGGAAATCTCCCTTTCTTGGACAAACCCACAGCAAAAACAAACAATGGATATCACCAACCCAAAAATAGATGTTTTTCCCAACAGGAATCGCGGCCTTCAAAACAAACATAGAGATATGATGTTTGGACAACACCAAATACGCCCCTGTGTAAGATATTTTTTTTCAGGGGATATTGAGTTATGTCAAATTATATACAGTATATATATATATATATCATTAAACATATTCATACATATACGTCAATATACGTAGTAATGTCAAAAACAAGGTATATCAGACTTTGATGGTTGGAATTCCCAGCCAATAAGAGATGGGAAGTCATTGGAGATGGTGGATCCAAGAAGAAAAACAGCGCCTCCTCGGCCTCTGTCAAGGTGTAGGTCATGACATTGGCCTCCATGAATGGTACCCCAATAGCTGGATGGTTCATGATGGAACATCCAGCAATACATAGCAATACAATGGATGATTCGGGGAAAACCACCATGACTTAGGAAACAAACACATGGCGAAGAAATGGTGCACTACAGGACCCAAGACATCCCAAGACTATGATTTCTTCGCATCAAAACACATTCCTAATGAAAGGGGGCATTTGATCTTGACCCATGCCCATCTGTTTACAAAAATGCAGTAAGAATCCCGAAATATCCCAAATGTCAAAGACAACATTGGACTTGCAACAAAAAACGATACGATCAAACGAGTAAGCAAACATACACACCAACACATTCTTTACAAACAAGCAGTTGGATACAAAAGCACACCTAAATCTAAAAGCCTAAACCTTAAACCATAGAGCCATAAAGACACGTATTAAGTAGGAAAGTGCTGGTAGTTGGATGAAAGTGTAAGTTCAGGATTGAAGAAAGCACTTGGATGTAAACACAATGGATGCTTTCTTGTGTCATGTGCTAGTCATTTCGTAATCTTTGATCTAGATTCTATATACAGTACATTGCAGACATGACACAAATGCACGTACACAATCTGGTTCACATATTGTAAACAAATCTATCTGAAGTGCTTCGCAAATGTTGAGAGTCTTTCATCATGCTCTTGAAATGTTTGCATGTATCGCGCTCTCCAAAGCTGATAGCAGTGTGCCGTTTCAGCACAACAAGAGCACACAGAATAAGATTTGACACCTTTGAATACAACCTTGAGAAATTCCAGAAGCCCAGCCCAGCAGAGAGGACATGTGTTTTGATCAGTTCAGTAAGGGTTTCAAAGTCCCAAATGCAAAGTGTCCCCAGACTGAAAACACCATGACTGCTGCAGTTTTCTCTCTCCCGGCGGGTCCCGGTAGGTTTGCTGTGCACCTGTTGTGGTTTCTCCAAACTAGGCAGGTCCTTACCAATTCATTTGCTGCAGAAAAAAGTAAAGTGGCAACCCTTCCACTACTTGACTAGTTTCAAAACAGGTGTGTGGCGTCCAGATTGGAAAGACATGCCTTGTCACCATTCTGCTAGACATCTATTAAAAAACTCTTTGACAGCAGGGCTGTCACCACCACAGAGTGCATGACCCCACGAAACAACTGATCCGTCTGCCAGGATCGCAGCAAAAACACAAGAAGTAGCTTGAATCTGCTGCACACTTCTCAGCTGATCTTGAACAGTAGAGCTGTAACCACCAAGGCCTGCTTCGCCCCACGTAACAACTGATCCGTCTGCCAGGATCGCGGCAAAAGCAGAAGGGTTGGCTTGAATCTGCTGCACACTTCTCAGCTGATCTTGAACAGCAGAGCTGTCACCACCATAGTTTGGATGGCACCACGAAACAACTGATCCGTCTGCCAGGATCGCAGCAAAAGCACAAGACGTAGCTTGAATCTGCTGCACACTTCTCAGCTGATCTTGAACAGCAGAGCTGTCACCACCGCAGCCTGCAAGGCCCCACGTAACAACTGACTCGTCTGCCATGATCGCAGCAAAAGCACAAGACGTGCCCTGCAGCTGCCGCACACCTCTTAGCTGGTCTCGGACAGCAGAGCTGTCACCACCGCGGTCTGCTGTGCCCCATGTAACAACTGACCCATCTGCCAGGATCGCAGCAAAAGCACAAGACGTGGCTTGAATCTGTTGTACACCTATCAGCTGATCTTGAACAGTAGAGCTGTCACCACCAAGGCCTGCTTCGCCCCACGTAACAAGTGATCCGTCTGCCAGGATCGCGGCAAAAGCAGAAGGGTTGCATTGAATCTGCTGCACACTTCTCAGCTGATCTTGAACAGCAGAGCTGTCACCACCATAGTTTGGATGGCCCCACGAAACAACTGATCCGTCTGCCAGGATCGCAGCAAAAGCACAAGAAGTAGCTTGAATCTGCTGCACACTTCTCAGCTGATCTTGAACAGCAGAGCTGTCACCACCATAGTTTGGATGGCCCCACGAAACAACTGACCTGTCTGCCAGGATCGCAGCAAAAGCACAAGAAGTAGCTTGAATCTGTTGCACACCTCTCAGCTGACGTTGAAAAACAGAGCTGTCACCACATTCCCACGTAACCACTGACTTGTTTGCCAGGATCGCAGCAAAACAAGTAGACGAGGCCTTCACCTGCTGCACACCTCTCAGCTGAAGTTGAACAGGAGAGCCATTTTTATAGCAACCTCCCCATGAAATGACCTTGTCGCCTCCTGAGCACCACAACGCAAAGCCTCTGTATGTTGCGGCTATGTTCCCTGGTTGGGCAACTGCTGTCAAGTGGTCTCCATCCTGAAGCCCAGCGGCTAGCACTGATTTCAGAGGGTCTCTCAGGACATATCCGTCAGCAGTGACAAGTTTCAAGAATATTTGTTTGAAAAACTTTTCTGCAAGAATTTGTAAGTCCCCTACTTTGGAGGACCGAGGCACTGAAAGAGTTTTGCCCTGAAGGGTCTGGAAATGGTGGACACCCCAGGATGGCTTTCATTAGGGAACATGGTATTCAGATGTATTAAGAATTATTAAGATATCTTAAGAATTATCAAGATGTATTAAGCCATTGGATTTTTGGCTTACAACATAGTTTTGGGACCCGAACTGCATCAAATACTAGCGACATTTTTCTCAACTTCTCCCAGAACTCGAGCCAGCGATGAAGTTTCCTCGACAAGGAATGCGAGACAAAGATGTCTGGGCTACGACTATCAACCGTCTTTGTTGTTCAACTTTTCCCATCTTTGTTGCACCATGTCTCCGTTGTTGGTCCCCTTATTCGTTCATTTGAAACAGCACAATCACGCTGTCAAAAGCACGCACATGACAGTAGTGCAATTTTCAACCTTGAAATCCAAGTGCTTTAGTTCCCGTGTCTCACCATGAAAGAATGAGACCTGCAATGGTTTATTTCCCCAACACCACCAAGAACAAGAGCAAAAACAACAGCAACAACCGCGACCATAATCACCACCACGGCCACAAACAACCTATACGCAAAATTAATCACCTGAACATGGGCAACATTGGCTACATGGATGTAAGTGTCCATAACTATGTGATAACATGCACAATGATATAATATATATATATATATGTACATATATATATATATACACATCTATAATGTTACGTGTATATAGCACTTGTTTAAAGAAAAACACATTCCATGGCCAGGTTGGATTGCTCTAACAGCCCGGCATCCCAATGTGCATGCCTGGTTGCCAGCAAATACCTGGGCGCAGGAAGGGATGCCAATCACTTGGGAAGGAGTTCACAGTTGCCAGAGAAAACAGATGTGCCATGGTCAAAACATGGTATATTCATCTATGGGTTATGGTCTCTCATCCCATGTTGGGGATCCTTACAAATCCTTCATGGATGACCATCCCCCAGGTGATTTCAACCAACAAAGCTGGCGGATTCACCAGCAACACATTTAGGAAAGCAAAACACAATTCCACCATCAAAGCATGTTGTTTCAACTTATATATATAATGCAAATATATATATATATAATGCACGTGTGTATACCAACTATACATTTACTATATATATATATATACAGACCATGTTTGGTTGGTAAACTACTTGTGGATTGTTGGTGAAACCATGTGAAACCAATATTTGGGAATAGGATACCCCAAAATTCTCTGACTCATCATGAGATTTCCAAATGCCATTTATCCCATTTAGGACCTCCAGTGAAGAATCCCTGCACCTCTCCCCACCGACTCACAGCCATCAAGCGCCAAAAGACGGCCAGATCCAAAGGGGTCCGCGTCATCGCACGGTCGCGGCCCATGGCCAAGCACTGCAAAACCTGCGGAAGGGACTTATGATGGGTTTAACGTGACAAAATAATGATTTTGCCAACAAATTTTGGGATTCACTGCTAGGCAATGGATTGAGTGGGGAAATGGGTCGAATTACAAGCAAAAATTGGGATTTAAGCGCATCAAACCTCTCAAAACGTCAAACACGGGGGTTCAACATGATTTCAGCATCAAATCTGTTCGCCGATGGATTGACTTGTTGATGGATTGAACTACCGGAAACTTGATAGCATGCACACATTGGCAAACCCTCCAATGCAGGAGTTTCCTGCAATTTTTCCCTTCATCCAAGTCAGGGAAGTTACGTTCCAGGTAAAGCCAATGCCCAAAAGCTTCAAGTAGGGCTGTAATCCAACAGCTTTCTGTTGAAATTTGAAGAGTTTTAACACATTACCACACATCAATCTGTATATCTGCAGAACATTCGGTTTCCCTCTCCACTGCCTCAAACATGCACCAAAGGCGGTCGAAGGGGGTGCACTGCACAGCAGCTGCCCCCTCCGGTGGAACGTCCTCCCACTGCAACGAAGATGAGAAAATCGGAGGGATTTGGACCAATGCCAGAAACCCAAGTCATCACCATTTTTATGGTAGGTTTACAGCATTGGGTTTCCCACATCAGTGAAAATTGGGACTTGAAATCAGAGTTGAACTAACCACCATTATTGGTAGATGATAGTCACCCATATAGCCGCCATAGGCATTGAGCATGGCCGTGTTTTAGAGGCAAATCATCTGGAAGAAGTTCTTTTTCTATGGCGATGCAACAGTACCTGAGGGTATAATCAACATGCTCAGACTTCTGCAAACTCAACCAATGTTCACATCCAAGGGAGAGATGCGAAGCACTGAATATCTGCATTCTTGCACCCGCAAATAATAAGGTGACCTAAGTTTAATAAACACATGAGGCAAAACAAGAACTACTCTAGATCTGAAATGATCTAAAGCATAAAGCTTTCAGCTTTTGAATGTTGTCAACCTGACATCAACCACCTATCCCAGGTGACCTGCTTAAAACATAATCTTTTCAAGCTGGTCAACGTGTGTGTATATATATATATACACATGCATAAGTGTCTCCATACATGTATACTTGTAATTTGTATATATCCATCTATTATTATACATCTACTATATATATATATGTGTATCAAAATTATTGTATCAAATACCACTATGTTATACATGGACAGTTATACTCCCCATCACAATGGCAAGAGAGACTGACCTGCAAGTTCTGCCCTGCATGGCCTGCAGCACCAACAAGAGCCGACCCTCCGCCAGGCTCAATGCGTCGCAAAATCCAGACCTGGGAAATATGGACGAGTGCATTGCAACTAGGAATTAGCTACTGGCAGGATCCAATCATTGGAACGGTGGACAAAGGAATGACAATGGCTTTATTTGAGGAATCATCGCAGTAGAAACATGCTTTGCCTCAACCTTTCGCAGAACAACAAGAGATGTGAAACACAAAACAGAAGAGGGATACTATTGTGAGAATTAGCCTCTGGTAAACTAACATAATTAGCTATGGAAAATCACCAATTTTAATGGGAAAATCAATTATAAATCACCATTTTCAATGGCTATGTTAGTTTACCGGAGGGTAGCCATAAACTTGTTCACCTCCATGTTTGCTTCAATTTCGTGCTGTTCTGGAGCTCCTGTGGGCACCAAATCTGCTGATTATTTTCGATGAATTCATTCCCCAAATGTCTTGACAAATCAAAGATTCTGACCGAATTGCGACAATATTCTGTAACATACTATATATGTATATAGATATATATGTATATATATATATATTTATCCATATATATATATATATTTGTACTATATATCTATATATAGGATTCATCTTTGCTGCTGAGATCATCCCAGAACCGCAAGTTGCGGTCCCCGGCTCCGGAGCTTCTGAGACAGAACTGTGATGCCTGGCTTTCACCAACTCCGGGATGATTGTGAGACATGACAAATGTTCATCGCCACAAATTGGAGGTGTCCTAAAATGGGGGTATCCCCAAATTAACTAAGTCAAAAAGGATTTAGTGAGACCCATGGTGACTTGGAGATCCCCCAACTTTAAGAAGCCCAGAAATAAAACACGTTAGTACAGCAATGTCGTCGTGTCATAAACCACCCATATGGACTGATGGTTTACACCAACCATAAAAATGGTAAAATGGGGGATGGTGGATCCTGTTGCTTCACTAACATGGTAAGAAAATTGTCAAATGATCCAGAAGAATCATCATCTGGTTGTTCACTTGTAGTAACTACCTAAAACGAACATCATCTTTGATCTAGTCAAATGCATGCATACAAATAATCTATAGATCAAATTGATGATGGATGGGTGTTTGCTTTGAGGATTACATGCTGCTGTTCTGGCACCACTTCATATCACGAAAGAATACCAGGTAGCAAAATGATTATATCAATATATAGACAATAGCATTCAATAACATACTATACTATTGCAGTTATACAGAGTAGTAATAATCATAAATATTACTAGTACTATCATGATCATTATTGATTAGTATTGATACATAACATAATATAATATACATATATATATATATATTATATCTACAATATCTCAAGTAAGTACAATCTCCACAAATCCTCATCATGATCATGAGCCAATGCACCACAAATTCGGAGACAAGCCAGATTTTACAGGAACGTTAAATAATATATCAATTATATATATATATATGAAATAAATTATCTTTATGTAATATCATACAAATATGAAATATGTATGTATAGGATACATTCATGACGCATATATATATACATACATGATATCTATATAAATCTACATGCGTATATCACCAGTGAGGATTGTCACCAGTATGGGATTGCGTACATTGTATAAAGGTTTTGGGGAATAATATTTGCGTATTGCACATGTTCATACAATCCCCAACATGGTAAAATGATCATACAATCTATTATAGATTGCCCAACTGGTTTGTTCGTCATCATGTAAATGGATGTCGTGAAATGGTGGTTCTTTTTTTTAGTGGGTACAGTACCCAAAAAAAAAGTATATATTTGCTTCTAAAAAACGTTTTTGGATTATGTCGGGGTCCGAAATTAACTTCTCAACGAAGACCACCACATACCAATATGCTATCCCCCGAACCAACATAGACCCGGCCAAATAATAGGGGGTTGGAAGATTACTTTACAGCCAACATTGCTGTATAAGGGTTCGTCAGATTCACACCATGACAAATTCAAATCATTATGAATCATTATGTGGGAAATTGGATAGCATTCAAATTTATGAGAAATTGGGTAGTGATATTAGAAATCATTGTCATTCATTATCACTATAAATATAATTAGATATATATCTCATAAATGATACATTACACAACTCAACGACCAGCATGATCCAAACTTCTTTGCCATCTGTTTGTTTGGACCTCGCCTGTGAGCATAGGCCCAGATCCAGAAGTTGGTTGAGCGATGCAAAGACCTGGAGGTTGTGAACCCTTAGGTCATGGTGATCTATATATTGCACATCTATATCTATATACATATACAGTATATATATAGTAATATAATATATATATTATATACATATATATATAATATATACATATATATATATATACGTATACATATACATATACATATATTGCGATTCAGACAAATCTAATTGATAAATATTGATGACATCATTTACCCAAGAACCCCAAGAATGCGAATGCCTCATTGATCCTATCTGTTTGGTGGCACGACCGACCAACGCCTCGTCTGCACGTGTTGACTGATGCATTCCACCAAGGAGCTGTGCCTCGGTAGACTCCAATGGCTTCCTCTGAAGCGCAATGAAGCCACCATCAGTTTATATGAGGGTTTCCTAAAATGGGGAAATCCCAAAAATGGATGGTTTATAATGGAAAATCCCAATCTAGAAATGGATGATTTGGGGGTACCCCTATTTTAGGAAACCTCCATATGGATGTTTATGGAGGCAACACAAAGCAACCATCAATGAACAAATTACACGTACATGCATCTCAGACTTGTTTTTTTATTCCAAATCGAAGACAATGAAAACACAATGTAGCTAATTATGCTCTCATTTGCCGTGGCTCATAGCACCCCAACATACCCCAATTCCTCCAGCTTCAAGGTGTCTCGCTCTGCAGCCGTGCTGCGGTTGTGACCAGCAGTGACTCACACACCAGTGCGCGGGTTGGGCCTGGCAGAGTGGAAAATCAGCCAGCACGTATAGCACTGGTTGGTTCATGTCATATTCATCGAATGGACATTAATGGACTACGAACATCCTCAATGTATATCAATATATTGGTTAGTAGAATAGTAGAATCCCTGTAATGTAGTCAACTAACAAGAAATTTGAACAATGCTCAAATGAGGAAAAGTGGTCACGAAAGCTCAGCATGACACGCCCAGGTTCCATATGGGTATGGCTGGAATTGGGTGAACATTGGGCACCAATGGACCCACACACGGCTCATCATTCTTCTTAGTAAACCATCCAACTAATTACGGGGACCTTCCCAATTTTGAGCACCCGGAAATTATTTGCTGGTAGAATCCCGAATGCTTTTTGCGGCTAGATTTCCTATATCGGAGTGGTGAATTCCGTAAATCTTGGTGGAAACCCGCATCTCCTGCGGTAAAATTCCATATTTCTGTTGAACAGATTCCCTTGCTTTTGGTTCGTGAAAATCGGAGGTTTTGCTGAACCTCCTTATTACTTTGCTTGGCAAGATCCCAATTCTTAGTCCATAAACTCATCTACCCCCTTAAACTTGAAATGGAACACCAAATATGGGATCCGGATGTGTCTGGAAGATTATTTCACGTACTTGGATATTAGTTCTTTTTTTTTGATGTGTTTGGGTTCTATAGTTCCATCTCAAATTTAGAGGGTGCAAACAATCACAACACAAAAGTCATGGACTTGACCAAGTTCTCCTCCTGCCTGCTCGGCCATAAGCTCGATAAAGGAGCTTCGATATGCCTGAAGCGACTCCGCGCAGACTTGCTCTACTGATCCACGCAGATGGAGAGCATACTTTGAAACCAGACAGTCACTCAATGTATGACATATAGACAAATATGGTATGGGACAAACTGGGAGTGAATATATATATATATAATAGGGATCAATAGGGTATCATGGGAATATGATGAGATACAGATGAGATTTCAGTCCCATCCCAAAAGGAAATAGCGTTGAGTCAGTTGGAGATCAACCTTCCTGGTGATGTGGTAAACAACACTAACATATACACAATGATGAAAGAGAACATGGTGGAAGGACATATCATCATCATGCAAATATATATATATATAAATAAATAAATTATATTATGCATATGAATTAACATAAATTAAAAATTATGCATATGAATCATATGATTTGAGATGAATTGTGTGTGTGTGTCTCACACCAGGATTCTCTCAATAGTCTCAACTGACATTTGCAGGCCAGAAATGCCAAGGAATATCATCAAGGTTCGTCTGAAAATATGGTACCTCTAATCTAAATCCATTGGTTAATCATCATTCCCCTATTCAAAGTACTGTTTGTGGGGTATACACGGTACACACCATTTTCAGCCCCACATGTCATTGGAATCACCAACCTCAGCGGAAATCTGGTGGAATCTGGTGCCTCTGTTGCCGGCCAAATCAGCCAACTGTCGATGTGATACAGATTCAACACCTGCGAGTCGCAAAATTCCGCTTGAGGCGAGCGGTCGCTGTGCAAAGGATATGTACTCCAAGTACCTAGAAAAAATGGTAAAAGTATGTAAAAGTATGAAAATCATGAGTAAAAATACCACTTTCTCAGGATACTTGGAGGGTCTCGGTACACCGAAATGCTGCGCATCTTGGCTGAGTGTGCAGTCTCAACCACAATCTCAAACAACAAAACTGCGTGCGTGGTTCATAGGATTTGTTTCTGTGGCAGTTGACACACCAAATAATTCTTGTAGGTCTTGTAGTATCTCGCAGTGTTCTTGTCCTGCTTGCTTGCCCCCTCCAACAGATGTTATTCTAAAAGACCCTCCGCAAGCTGATGTTCAGGGTCGATGTTTCGGGGATGGTGCAAGATGGTGCCCAGGTACAGTATGAGTTGGTGCATAAACCCAAGCACCTCCATGCTTAGAGGTGGGCCCCCTGCACTCGGGTTGGCTACCTGCAGCGTGACATTTAGCGAGGGAGATCAAAAGTGGTTGACGAAGACAGGCATAACTGGAGTCCACCGGGATTTGGTACCTGAAAACTGAGAGAAAACCTGAAGTCAACTTGTGAATTGTTAATCATCATTTTAGTCTTGTTAAGAGAAACATGCCAACCCACTTTCAGAGGATTTACCATCCAGTTTTGTGACAAACAAAGTCAAGTCATAAAAAGTCCAGAATGGGTTTTGACTGATCATGATTCATCAAGAATTGCTTGATGGAGAATTCGTGGATGCACAATCTGATTGGCACGAATCCAGGCCACAAGAATGAAATAATGAAGGTAAATGCACCTGATTCAACATGTGGAACATGCGAAACCATTGGTTCATCATTCACCAGTCCGTTCCCTCGCATTTGCTTCTGAATCCTTCAGTTTTGGTCTTTAAATACCGGTCTGTATGAATAATTGGTTCCTGATCTCGCCCATTTATGCAAATAAAACGCACACAGATTACACACAGTATTGAACTACCCTTCACCCGGGTTTCCCACACTTTTTCCACCAGTATCCATGCTTCACCATATCAGCATTTCGAGAAAGCTGATCTGGTTTAGTTTCCAAGCTCGGGCCTCATCCTTGGGAAGCTCATACCAGTGATGACAAACCTCCGAACAGTACCTCAGAAGTGGGCAAGACTTGATCCACAAAGTGGTCAGCATTTTACGCATTCAATGGTCATAAACTCGGGATAACTCGGGTATTTTCTATTTTCTATTCCTGGACAAACCACGACAAAGCCATATAGAGATCGAGCAAAACCCTGGTAGCCTTGTCTTCACATTTAAACATAGTTGTCAAGCTGATGGATGTCTCTTGCTAGATTTTACACGGTGGTCGTTGGTGGTATCCCCAGTATATCGTCTCGATATAATATATATATATTCACATGATGGTTGATTTAATCCCCGTTAATATGCCCTAACCTTTCACTTACCTCTCGAACAAAAAAGGGCTTCAATTGCCCATGAGAGACAGGTAAACAAGCAGAGTTTCCGTCGCTCAAAGCCTCCTATGCGATGGGTACGGTACCATGCATCCATGAAAATGCACCATGAAGTCAGATCATTTCCGAATGGAAAACAGCATGAAACAACATGAAACAACTATAAATTGACATAGCTATGTTAGGTTATTGGAGAATAGCCACCAGCAAAAATGAAGCTTTGAAATGCTTTGAGTCCTTTTGGCAAGGCAACCACAACTGTTGGATTTAGTTTTGCTGCCGCGCCGCTTCAGCACACGTCGAAGTTGTGTGACTGTGATAGACCTGCGCGCCGTGCAACTGAGGGGTGCTGGATGATTCGAGGAACAAAACGCTGAAGGTATGGATTGTGTCCTGGTTCAAATGATGATGATGATGATGAGGAGGAGGAGGAGGAGGAGGAGGGGGAGGAGGACATGGGTTGGGGAGTAACAACAAAGGCAAACACAGAAATGGATGCTGCAGTGGTTCATAGCAGGGTGAACCAAAACAGGAATTCTGCCGGGCATCTGCCTTTGCTAGACTGTGTCAATGCCTTCTTGATTAGCAGTTTCAGCATGTCTGCTCCAACTCCTGAAAGATAATCATCTCATTGTAGGGATGTTGATGATGTTGTTAAACCGGTTTGAACGCCTACTACCAACAAAAAACATCAAAAAAATCATCCCACAGTCACATTGCATCCCCTTTTATGTTCGGACTCACTGCGATCAATGTTGATTCCAGCCTGTCTTCTATCTTTCGAATGTAGCCCTTGAAATGAAACCTCAGTCGCCATAGGTGTGATAGGGTTGGATCCGTAGCCCCTTGGAGAATCCATGAACGAACGTGGACCTTGAAAATGTTGAACATTGTGAAACCACCAAGCATGAGTCAGACTCGAGAGAATTCCAGATTGCATTCCAGGACTATATAAATATGTCTCGGGTTCCCCAGAGTCCCTATCAGTAGCATGTTTCTCTAGCCACCAAGTGACTTCAAGTTGCTTACTCACTGGTGCTGCGTCTGAAAATGCCGGGGGGGAATTTAGTAAATGATGATAGACCATTGAGACTGGAAGGACAATGCTCAAAGTATCCCAAATCATATTAGTCAACATCTCCAACATCTGCATCTAACATGGTTTATTTTCAGACACAGGTCAAGAAACGTTGGCTCTCTCTCTCTCTATCTATATATATATATATAATTGCACCATTATCAACCTTTATAAATCCCACCAAATTGTTGATTGAAATTACAGTAAACCCTCCATCAAATTGTTGCTTCATTCCCCATTAACCATTATATCAAATATGATATATTAACATATGGTGTATATATATATATACCATGTATATCCATATATACCCCATCATGAACATTTATAATAGATCATTCTTAACATTTATAAACCATTAATACACCCTATGTTTGTCAAAGTTAAATCCACCATTCTTCCGCTCAACTCAGTCACTTCTTCGCGAGGTTGCAGAGATTTGTCGTGTCATACTCCTGGCTGCGTAGGACACCCCTGGTCTGTGTCTGAAAACTTGGGGTTGAGCACCAAATTGCAATAGAAAATTAACCACCCATGTATAGACCGTTAAAAACCTTGGTTTAGAATCATTTATACGAGATTTTCATTGGCACGATTGATGACCAAATGGTATTTACAAATAAATATGTATACTGTATATATATATACACACAGGGAAAATGATGATCAACCAGTGGATTTATAGGTACCTTATAACGTGTTCTTATCTTCAGGGGACTGGTTGTTGGATGGGTATACCCAACGACTAGATAGGTGATGAATAGTTAATAATTTCTTAGAACTGGCAAGCTGATTGACAGCTTCAACCCCCACTGAAAAAAGAGCAAGCTATATTTGATTACCAGATGGTAAATCCCCTTACAACCCCATTACATTCCCATGATGGTTGGTGAATCCCCAATACATTCCCATCATCTCCCCATTGTTCATGCGGAAATCACCATATATCCAGTCAGATATCATGATATTCCCATGGAATTCCCAACTATATCCCACTGATATTCCACTATATCCCGTTGTATCATTATTGCTTCACCATTTTTCTTGGCCAAATTCCCATGACATTCCCATGATATTTCCATGATATTCCCATGATATTCCCACTGTTCTCAACCCAGAAAAGGGTCTTCCCAGTCATCCCGTCATCCGCCCCAACACATGGCACCTCTCGTTTCGCAGCACCAAGGGCCTGCGCGAGCCGAGCAATGGACAAAAGGCCGATTGAAGCATTCCCAAAACCGATTTCAATGGATTTCACACAATCAAAATGTGACTTTAATCCAGAACAGAAAAAACACATATCATTTGGCTGCGATCATCGATTTCTGAAGATGTTTCACTCTCGGATATAGTGAAGAGTCCATGTCCAGGAAGTCAACGTTGGGGGGAATGGTCCACGATGTTCCTCAATTTGTGGATGGAGATCATTTCAAAACCTTGGTGCTCTCTTTTTTCACCTCAAACTACATCATCTACGTGTTGATAGGAACATCATCAGCATGCTTATTCACAACTGATCCCCACACTCATTATCAATGGATTGATTTTTATTATCTTTAGTCTTTAATGGAAAAATCATTCATATCACAGAGAAGTGCTTTCACACCCAACTTCAACTTGGGTTTTCCACCTTTTTTTCCCTGAAGTTTTGCCAACTCAAGTTCGCTTCGATCCTTGGACTCCGAAATCGGACCCAACGGGGGCGCCTCTTTGAGGCGCCGTGCCGCGCTGGGCAAATTCAAGCCTTCGCAAAGACCCGCCACCGCGGTGGCACGAAGCTTGTCCGAACCTGGGGCAAGTCGTGGCATGGAAAAACATCGGCCAACCTGACTATGGATATATCTATCATGTATATCGCCCATAGAAGTACAAACCCCATACTTGTTGTAGTCATGTACCAACTTGGCTATCTGAAAGGAGTCCCACATTGCAAGTATCTGGTAGGCACTGCCTTAGATAAATAGATCTGATCAATGTTTGAGTGTGACACTGGTTTATTGTGTGTTTCTTTTTCAAATACCCTTGCTGTGGTGGCTTCTCGATCGCCTTTCCAGTTGCGTGTTCAAAATATGTCCGTAAGGGACAATTTATGATATTCATAGAAAACGCCTGTATTTCATGGGAGAAAACCATGGTTTCCGGTGAAGATTTTCGTCACAAAACCAATGCATTGATTGTGTATAAACTCGTAACTAACTGGTACTCCAAAGATCATCACATCTCGGCCACTTCCACCACTTTCCCAGTCCCCACGACCAGCAGCACGAAACGTGTTTCACCCAGGGACGCACAACACGCGGGAGCTGTCTTGCCTGGTGCGAGAATTCGGGGCCATCAGGTGAATGACATGTCGGGTGTGTCTGAAAATAGAGTATACCCCTAATTATAGCCATTTAATGGGGAGAATGAGGATTAACCACTGGATTTAGAGATACACTATTTTCAGACAACCCCATGTTTTCTAGCTTGTCTCAGAGGTATGAACCTGATAAAATATGAACCGGATATGATGTTGATGTTCTGGATTTGTTTTTTACTTGGACATGACAGGATTGAAATCCATGACAGTCTGTGGCAAGCTGGCAAACCTAAGAGTAAATCGATATTCGGCTTACAATAGCCCCCAAACGGTCGACTTGTATATGGTAAACTTAGGTTCTGTAATGACAATAAACTGATGGAAAATGGGGTATTCCTTATTGACCTTGCGGTTGGGTTTCACAAAATAGATGATAGAGTATAGATCACAGAAGGTACAGTAGTGCCCCACACTATATCTAATACTAGAGTTTCGTGGTAGTCATGTCTACACAGTTATATAGATAGATAATTTGATTTACCATCTGGAAATCCAACGTGGCAATGGAAAATCCGGAACAAAATGGACGTGTTTATATTTCTATGGCTGGGAGAATCATCGAACTCAATGGGGGATTTTCCAGCAAACGACGTTTGATGACACCAGAGGGTATAAACCAACAAAGATTTCACTGGGGCGCGAAACATGGGCCTCGGTGCTTCCCAAAACCCTTTCTGTACGGCCTCTGTCACGGCCAGCTGCAGGTCGTTGCGTGCCTTCAGCATCGCATCCTGAGGGATTTGTTGTCCAACCTGAGAATTGAGGCGCACTGCAATTCTCAAAAACAAGAGGGGCCAACGAACCCGAATGCAGATCACGTAGACAGACACATAAACGACGACCACCAAGAAAACATATCTCATAATTCAAAAACGTATATACCACCAAAAGG
>BGPT01001850.1:9389-23826 GCA_003297045.1 Symbiodinium sp. clade C Y103 | reverse complement strand
ATTCTATCTGGCATTCTATCTGGCATTCTATCTGGCATTCTTTCTGGCATTCTATCTGGCATTCTATCTGGCATATCTTCTGACATTCTATCTGGCATCCAGTCTGGCATTCTATTTGGCATATCTTTCTGACATTCTTTCTGGCATTCTTTCTGGCATTCTATTTGACATTCTTTCTGGCATTCTATCTGGCGGTTGAGGTCCGGCGTTGCCCANGCATTCTATTTGACATTCTTTCTGGCATTCTATCTGGCGGTTGAGGTCCGGCGTTGCCCACTGGGATCCGGAGCTCGCGGTTGAGGTCCGGCAGTGCCCGCTGGGATCTGGAGCTCGCCGTTGAGGTCCGGCAGTGCCCACTGGGATCCGGAGCTCGCCGTTGAGGTCCGGCAGTGCCCACTGGGATCTGGAGCTGGCAGATGGAGTCCAGCAGTGCCTACTGCGATCTGGAGCTGGCGAGGAGGAGGCGGGAGGTGAAGGCGGGAGGCGGCGGGAGGTTGTCCACCCCCCCCCNGGCAGATGGAGTCCAGCAGTGCCTACTGCGATCTGGAGCTGGCGAGGAGGAGGCGGGAGGTGAAGGCGGGAGGCGGCGGGAGGTTGTCCACCCCCCCCCCGCACCAGCGCCCCGCGTACAACTGTGATAAAATCTAGTAACCCTCACCTGGCAGGTGGGGAACAAGCATCTAAGTCACATGCAAAAACTTACGTACAAAAAACACACATGTTTCATGTTTCTAGTTTATGTTAGCTTATATATCCCAATTTTTTACATATCTATACCATTTTCTAGTCACTATTGTTGGTTGAACTTCGATTTGTTCCTGTTTCAATCTCCATGTCCTCGCAGATCCAGCGCGATATGCCAAGCGTCAATCAGGGCTCAGTGTGGGCCAGTGGCTTCGCTTCACCTGAGGATAAACCATTATGAAAATGGGATATTAATGGACTATCAATGGCTATATTTTTAAAGGGATTTTCATGGGATATTCATGTTCACCAACCAATATTAACATGAATAGATGGATATGTCATTGGATTTATAATCATATCATTAGAAGCCATCTTAATAAATTGTAAAAATCATTCTTCAATGAAGGAATCATGGACACATAATATTATTCAATATCATGCGTAAATCATTCAATAAAGTATATCAATTACCCTCTGGTTCTTTAACATGGCGAACTGAAAAACCACCATTTTTCATAGAAAAATCAACATTTTTACCATCTATTTCTATGGGCCATCTATACTATGGCGATCTCGAGAGCCGCCCCTCAGGCCCACACTTGCAAATACATGTACTCCTGCGCTTCGTGCGCACGGAAAAGCAGGAAACACGAAGGCAGCCGTGGGGGAAAACAAAGAATCAAACACAGGGGTGCAACCCGCCCCAAAGTATCTAAAATGTAACTCTCTCTCTATATATATATATATATATGTATATATATGTATACATGGAGTATAGTATAGTTATATAATGTTATATATATATATATGATATGTGCATTTTTTTGGAACCTCAGATATTGAAAGGAAACACACACACACACACCCAGGCCTCATGTCACAACTTTCACGCTGTGCAAAAGAAATCGACCGTATTGAGGTTTCAAGTGAACCCGTCCCCCAGCACCAAATCCAATGGATTGAAACCTCAATATTTCCCTTGAGACATGATCATTTGGGGATCCTTGGGGTTCCATTGCTTTTTGTCTATTTGTTTGGAGGTAAATTATATATCATTGTAATATAGATCACACACCTGAAAGAAAGCTCTATTGACTCTATTGTGATCATTTCTCCAATCCTAAGCATCATTTCAGTGACGTCGCAGAAATCTACCCAGGTAAATCCCCAATCATATGCACTACAGGTATTCCTCTCTCACTCTCTCTCGTTTATTCCCTGCATGTTCCCAGCTATTTGTTAAGCACAAAAGCCATGGCCATGACGTCCTCAGCCTTCCCAACACGCTCAGATCCCTGTTGCTCACAGCCTCGGTCAGGAACCAGCCGCTACCAACCAAGACACGATGATTTCACCAATTCATGGGGCTTCAAATTCAACTGGTTGATCTTCAACCGTCAGCATAGAACATGAATATAAAATAAATATGTCGATGCAACATTAACTTCGCCCAAACTGGGGATACAGAATGGAGATATAGGGAGATAAAGTACCCCAGGCCCCACGTTTCTGGTGGAATTGCGTAAATAGAGCTGCACCAAAAGTATCCAGAAGTGGCTACGATTCATGGCTAGGAGCAATCCTGAAAAAATCCTCTGGTAGCGTGGCAGTGGAATATCCACCCATTTAGTTCGTGAAATTCCCCAGGATCCAGCCCTGGGCCGCCCCGCTGTGCAAGCGTGGCAGGGAGCGCAGTTGCACCGCCGATTGCGACATCGAGAGTCGAGGCCTGAAACCACAATAAACATGGGGGAGTAGGAACTTAGTAGACACATGGATCTGTCTGAAGATGACCCTAAAGATGATGGGTTATCGATGTTTATCATAATTTCATATAATTTCCCCTATTTTAAACTCTGTTCTCTGCGGCTATACACCATTCTCAGACAAGACCAGGCGGAATTCAATCATGGATTAGCTTAGGTGCAGTAAGTTACTGTAAGTTAGTGATTATTGGGTTCTATATAAATCCATACTTGGAGTCAACTTGGAGTAGTAACATTTGGTTTGGGATTTCTGTGAATTTATGTTCTCCAGTTTGGTTTGAGAACCTGATGGCAGCCAACATGTACTTAGCCAGCACTGTATCAAAATTTGGGATTTGGATTTCTGACTCCTACCAGCCAACATCAGCCAACATGGGAATTTGAAGAGTAAACAAGTTGCAGGGTTTGCCCATTGATTATCCCGGAAGAGGAAATATGGCTAAGTAGCAGGTTCTAACGTACTATAAACACCTCTACATCTTGCATAGTGGAGCCCCAAACATTATGTTTGTTGGGTTACTTTCCCCATCGAACTATGGCATATGGCTCCCATGAACCCTAGCTCTTGTAGTTATACACCAACGTTCTCTATCCTAACTTCATGGACCAGAAAAAAAAAGCCCAGATGCATTCCGGGATGCGCAAGTGATTTGCTTACAATGATCCCAGTTACATGTATATTACGGGGTTTCTCAAAATGGTTTGTATCTCCAGGTCACCATGGTGGTTTCAATACTCATAAACATGCTCTAATGTTGGATGATTTGGGGATCCCCCAAGACTTAAGAAACCCCCATTGATACACTGCTGAAAGCTGCGAAAGGTCACATCCTCATACCAGGGGCTTGAATCTTCCCAGAATTGGTTGAAGGGATCCGGCACCGCGGCTTTTTGCCATCCGATGTGTTTGCAAGTTCTACCATATATAATTACATCAAAAAATAAAGTAAAATAAAATACATCAATTAGATATCAAACGAAACAAACAAAAACAGATGCAACACATTACATGTCCATAGAGAATGCTGTGACAAGGTGTGAGATGCTGTGACTATATCTTACTTTTCCTCCTAAGCGGCTTCTGGATACCAACACCGTGCCAGCGTGTGCTGGGTATCCCACATGGCGCCAGAGGCTTAGCTCCACTGTTGCCCCATGACAACTGGCGTGGCTAATGACAGTTGATGATGCCGCTGGGATATATCTGGATTCTACAACTGCGCATATTCGTGTAGGCACAGGTGGAGATTTCCTAAAATAGAGGTACCCAAAAATGGATGGTTTGTAGTGGAAAATCCTATTGAAATGGATGATTTGGGGGTACCCCTATTTTAGGAAACCTCTAGGTGATGAAAACGGAATCTTATTGGTCCCGCTGCAAACTCTTTGGGCTTGATCTCCTGACATTGTCATGTGGCGTCAATCCGTCTTTGACGGATGGACGCTTTTGAGCCGCGGAAACCCAGCATTGGGCACCTGTCTGGTCAAGTTTTTCGGCTGTTAAAGCCTACAAAAAAAGATCAAAGGATGGAACATAGTATGACCAACAATGTGGACCCTAGAGAGGCTTGCCAAGAGGCAACACTGTCAACCATTGGATTTTGAAGTGTTAATCTGTGAGCAAATTTGCCTTCATTGGTGGTCCAAAACTGATTAGAAGCAGGCACAGTGACTTATCAAGGGGTGCGGGGAGAATTAAAGGATGTACCCACGAGAATCCCACTGAGATCCTAGATGTGCGGTCTGAAGTTGACCCTGCACCGCAAGATAGAGTAAGCTTCAGAATGATTAAGAATAATTAAGGAAAATATATGAAAATATGTTAGGAAGGGCTGGTCACTCCTTGAATCAACACCTTCAAAGTCCATCCAAATGTAGAAACACAGCTGACCAACTGTTGCTATTGAGATCCCAGGCCGTGCAGCTTGTACTCGGGGTATCACGGGGTTATAAACCGATTGTATAGACCAGTCCGTTTTTGGCAGGCCAAAATGTAATTCCAATCGATACAGATGATACACATCAATTATCATCAATTTAAATTGCATTCACCTTTCTCAAAGTACAGCCATTTTCACAGACGCTGCTTCTAAATACTCTGGCTTTCGTGGTCTATCTTTATCAACTTCGTGGTAGACTTTGTTGACCAACTCAGCCTGTAACATCAGGATACCTCCGGTGGGTGTCTCTGAAAATGGGGTATGCCCCCACATGGCCAGTTCAATGGGGGTAATGATGATTAACCAGTGGAGAGCAGCCAATTTTCAGACCCCGCGATGCCAATAGTTTGGAATCCAACCGTAGCTTGAGCTCCGCACCCAGGGGGATGCAAAGGAAACTCATGATGCAAAGACATTTCCCTGAGCAACATGGACACATTTTTGAACGCCACCTCCAGTCAACCAAATGAAGCAGCGGCTATGATCCTTTTGATCATCAGACTCAGCCTTTCTGTCCATAGCTGGATGTTGAGCCGCCAGCTTGGGTGGGAAGAAATCCAAACACAAAGTCTGGATATTAAAGTTGAATAAAGTTGACACACCTTCAAGCCAAATCTATCCAAATGTAGGCCCGCTCCACACCCGAACTGGATTCACTAGCACCTGCGCCGGGTCCCCAACATTGCTTTCAAGGGAAATCTGCCAATGGCATGGGATCCCTGTCATTCGCGTTGGGAAGCACATGGCGCCCATGGCATCGGATTGGTTTTCTATGCGCTGCATCCGCGCCGGCGAAGCCGTGGAAAAACCGAGAGGGTCAGCAGAGCCAATCCACTCAGGCCTAGAAGTCCGAAGAACGCCAGTCGTTTTCTCAGGCCCTTGGTGAAGCAAAACAAATGGTTGGAGCCATTTGGAGCCCCAGTGATAAACAAGTTTAAACTAGGGGTACAGAAGCGACGCTTTCTGGGCTAACAGAATGAATCGACCATCAGCAATGAGCTGTTAAGAGATGTTAAGAGTCACAAATTGGTCGTTAAAGCCAAGGGATTTGTCTCGTTGGCAGCTTGAGTCCAAATTCTGAGATACCTCAAAGATTCCAACCCAGGTCTTGAAGAGGCATATTCATCCCACAGAGCTGTGTGATCTGACCCGAGTGACCTGCGCTGGCACGATCGCTTCGGCTTCCCTGAGGCATGATGGTCGTGAAGGAATCTGATTGGCCATGGATGGGTATGTCTACTGGAAACCCCAGATTTGATAGGAAAAACCCAAAAACAAATGGTTGACCAATCATTCCATTAATTTTGGTTGAGTATGGGTCAACCACCTGGGTATGGTCATGATTCATGATGGCCTCATAAATGTTGCAAAACAGAGAATAATAGACGTTGATGTTGGAACAGAACCAACAAACTTGGGGATACAACCAATCTTTGATGGATTCTGAATGGATCTGTGGTTTCCCAGGCCTTAAACTCTGGATCATGTGAATATGGTTGCGATTGCGAAGAAGTGCTGGGATAATCCGCACAATTCGACTGGTAAATTGCAGGCCACTGGACTATTAATCCCATAGACAAGGGCACATATCGTGAAATATAACTACCCTATGTGCTACTGTCATCCATTTCCCGTAATAATGACCTGAGTGGAATGTGGTGCATCTGTTCCTGTGAAGGTCTCATTTGGGTGGTTTTATTCGATTTTTTCGGGCGGTTACCCATTGATTCTTACTTCAATGATTGGTAAATGAACTGTAGCCGCGAAGCGTTCTTCTCTTTATATAATGATACAGCAACAATATTGATATTCATCACAGTAATTATAGGATATTATAGGTATATACGGTGTATATTGTATATATACCGTGGAAATTAGAACCTGTGTCCCCGCGGCTTGGTGAATGGCTTGCCGCCTTGGCAGCCTGGCAGCCTTGGCGTCCAACTCCTGAAGGCCCAGGAGAGGGATGGTTCAAACATATGTGCTTAAGGACCCCCCGCACAAATGGGATATGAACGGGATATTCATGGGATTCAATGGGTTGTATAACCAGCAATCTGATGTATATATATATATATATTATATGTATATAAAGTGGGAAAAGAGACCATAAACCTACCATTGGGGGATAACTTCTAGAATCCATTTATGGTGATTTGGCCGATGGTTCATTATTGGGTTTAATTAAGAAACATTATTCCCATTGACCATTTCTAGTGGGTTACCCATTGGGAAACACAAATTAATCCCTCAGCAAATCCAGATATAGATTGGTAAATATTCATGATTCAAAAATATTGGGTCTAAAACGGGCAAACGAACTGTATTCTTGGGGATATTGGATGGTAATAATTCCAAATTGGATGGGACATCTTCAAATCAAACTGTCCATCTGCCGGTCAAAACAAATTGTCTTTTGCCAATGGTTTTGGTGGACTCAATCCAATTCAAACTACCTCCTGATTCTTCGACAGGATGCTGCAGCCATGCATGGAAGGAGTTTTACGACCCTACATGATTGGTCATTGGGGCAATGGGCCGTGTTGATTCCTTTCCCTTGTTCCAAATCTTGAGCCAGGGCCGCTTAGCCAGAAACAAGACATCTTAAGAATACACGACAAGAATCCTTAAGATGAATCGTTCTAAATCCCTCCATGATTCATAGTTCAACATTGAGAATCACTGCTTGCATAGGCGTCTCTGGAATTCGCGGGTCAATGAACCAATTTCGGCGAACATGGTTGCATCGGACCATGCAAGACAGCACCTTGGTGCCCTGCGTTGGCTTTGCTCGAGCCTGCCAAGCGGCCAGTCTTCGGTTAACCCGTAGCAACTGATGCACGCAACACGCGCAAAGGAATTCATGTGGTTTCCTAAGTATCAACCACTCCATTTTACTGTGAATAGCTGGCAAAACAAACCCCAAACTCATCCGTATGTTTATTACTTTGTTGCGGTTTATTGCTATACATTGTGTACCCAGGGAAATCAAAACATGACCGCATGAACTCAAAGTCGACAGTCACAAGAAAATACGGAGAACAATCATCGCACATGACGTTTGAAAGGATACAACCCCAAACTACGCCACATAAGTGCTCCCTCTCTTTCCTTACGACGCAAGTACGGCATCATCAAAACCTCACATACATGGCTGTATGTACGCATTTGGGTGTGTTCCGACAAAAAGGTGTAATTATTCCTAAACTCCAGCGGTTTTGTTTTGAACACATCTTTGTCCATCTCATCTTTCTAATTTGGGGCCATATCCCAGTTTCGAACGAACACATTTCCATGATTCATCGGTTAAATCACGTTGAATCCCGCTGTTTGGATGATCTTGTATGGCTAAACTAAACTAATTAGCACCATTGGATGGTTGAACTATACATTAAACCACCACTAACCACTATCACAACCTTTCTTCAGTTCAATCCAACAATCATTTCCATCGCAAACCCAACGAACCCGCATTTAGATCACACATTCTGAATGTGATCTACCCGCCTTCTGGATGCACTGACCGCTCTGCCAACCTGGGCATCTCTCCTCCATGGGGATCCCTTTCATGGCAGCTTCAATGTGGAGCCCTCAGCCTTTCGATGGATCCAAAGATGGATTGCGGGAGGCTCTCTATGTTTGAGCGATTTTAGTAATGTGGTTTTTTGTTGAAAATTTCCAAATCCATTCCAAATGATCATTCGGATCTGCGACTCGATTTTGGCTGAAGGTCATTCAGTCGATGTTTTGGAGCACCGGCGGAACAAACTATATTTGGCGTGGTTAGTATGTGCATGTACCTGGGTGAATTACAATAACTCACGGCCTGAAATAAGACGACATTGCGACAATGTACCCAACCCTGACTATTATCTCAGTGGCGTCGCAATGACCTCGTTACAATGAATATATATATATATATATTTATACATATGTAAAAATAGAAATATAAGATAATATAAGTATAATTTAATGCGAAAAACATAGATGCAAGGTAAAACTAACTACACCGCTCAATTCCTCAAACAAATTTTACGCTTTGAAAGTGAACAGTGCAAGCGATCCATTCTATCGTTTGAAAATCTAGAAAATCATATGGGAGGACTACTGCAAGTCCAAAGACCGCGTCCACTCCTCAGGTGAGCCAGCTTACAGGTCAATTGGCTTTCCCGCCTCCTGGCTGCTTAAAAACGAAATGTTTGAGATTTCATGGGTGTCTTAATTCAAAACTCAAAACATGTGTATACCACCAACATGGCACCAGCTCCACTCTGAAGGCTACAATGATTCCATGTCCGGTTTACATTACAATGACCCCAAAAAAGATGCCAAAGAGTTGGAAACATGGGAAATTTGGGACAGAGAGCATCTATTCATCCTGGAAACATTTTTGGGCATCTTATTTTGGCTGCACGAATCAACCCCCAATCAATCTCCCAGTCATGCAGCTATGTGCCTTCATTTTGATTGCCTGCACAACTTGGACACTTTGAGATATCGAAGCAAGGACCGGAAAAAAAAATGGGGTGCAGTTTTCCACTTAAAGGTGGATATATAACCGTAACTTCTAGGGGTTATATCCCAGCACGTTCCAACTTATGGCTATGGTGGTTATCATCATGTTTATAACCATACAAACTGATTCCAAATACCTTGGTGACCCTTGTGTATCCCCATGATTTTCCCATTCTATCCCCACTTTCATTGCGCTTAGCCTGTGTCTGTCAGAACGCTCGCATGCAAACACCAGGCAAAAGCTGATGTAAGTTCTGCAAAAAGGAAAAAGCCGAGAAGCGCACAGAGGGGGACCACTCCTGTACACACCTGTAGTCCTTGGCCACCCGGAAGACAATCGTAAAGGACACAGAGACGCAGAAGATGTGCAGACCTGGACGCACAACATGAAGAAGTCAATCAGTTGAATGGCAAAGTTCAGAATGAGGTCGGGGTCCAGGGATCAAGTGATAGGGGCCTGCACAAGACCCACAGAGCGCAATGCGAGCGCAAGCAAAACAAAGGCCAGGCCGCCACGATGGACCACGGGTATCCGCAACGCACTCGCTAGGGTTTAGAGATCAGGGAGCACGGGACTGGCCTGAACCGAAATCAGCCCCATTCTATCCTCATTCATAACCCCAAGTGGATTGCGGCAGGATCCATGTCGCCCCAGCCATGGCGCCGAGAAACCAATCCAGGTCCGCTTTCCACAGACTTGGCAGTCACATGATCGGCCTTCGGCTATGAGATGTTCAGGGGAGATCCACATGACTTTTGCCAAGACTGGATGGATTATTTGGAGCTACGCAATATATACCAACTATTTGTTGGTTAAACCTCCAGTTAGTGTTGGCTAATCCCAAGGTATCCATATACCTAGAATGTCGAAGTACCTATTGAAAAAAATGGGCACATTACTCAGATTATGGGATGAAATACCTTTTTTTGTGGATACTTAGAGGGTATAGCGGTATAGCTATCTAGATACTGATTTTAATCATTTTGTAATAGTTCACCAACGTAGAATTTTGGACCAGTTTCGAATAGTTATCCCCGTCCAAACCATTCCAGTGAAGTCGCAGCGACGGTGGCTATAATATATATATATATCTATCCATATCATAGCAGCAGGTATAGTTTAATATAGTTAACATTGACATATAAGTATATTATGGATAGATATAGTATGAAGAGATAGAATATATAACATATAACAACAAACATATGTACATGTACGCATCCAGTATATAATACAAACACTTGATGGAAGGATTGATACAATGATAAAACATGTGCCACGGTCATGGCTTAAGTGGTATGGTCGGTAAAAATCTGTAGTGGGTATCCACATTTCATTTATTGGATTGATGACCTTCCCTCAATAAAATGCCAAAGTTGTGTAAGTTGGCACCCAAGATTAGGTGGCTATGACCAAACACGTATGTTTGTCAGCATCTTTTGAATAACATGACCAAGATAGCAGCCTTGACCCTATAATCAGGGAGTCTCAACCAAACAAAATGATTGCCATTGAAACTTCCAAAATGAGAGCTGAAATTTTACATGCACTATATATACATATACATGCGCATACTGTAAATTATATCATTAAGGTCAAAATAGATAACAACGACCACACACAACACACACACACACACATGCTGAAGGGTTTAGTTGGATTTCATTCATATTCATGCATCATATTCATTCATCATATACACGCATCATATTCATTCATCACATTCATTCAGAATATTCATTCACCATACTCATTCATCATATTCATTCATCATACTCATTCGTCATTCATCATACTAATTCATCATATGCATTCAAAAAACTGACCAAAACGGGAACCAAACATGTTCCGAAGGTCTACCGTAAGATCATTTCAATGTTTTCAAATGTGTTGGTGGTATTATACCCCATTCTTCGATTTTCCCCTGGTACAGTACTTTGTGGGTCATCCCATTTGGTAAGTAGACTATAACCCTGGTTATATTTGGGTTAGTCCACTTATAACTGGGGTGTAACTGGGGTGAACTAAGCCACTTGCAATTCTTGGGATGAACCCACGGTCGAGCCACACATTTTCCACCGCAGCACCGCGCGCACCGCGCGGTCGCTGGCAGCGTTTTTTTTCGTCTAAACACTAGAGCCAAATGGCCTTTGAAGACCGGTCAAGTGTGACCTTTCCCAGAGTAGAGGGAAATGATGGGAAAATCATTGCAACATCTTTGGAAAATGATGGGCAATCCATGGAAAAATGATAGCACATACAATATTTTATGGTATTGTATGTGAAATCAGCCTTGACATTTCTGAATATTTCTGAGAGGTTGTTTTCAGGCAGCACAGAATAGTATAATGCAAAATATGCTGTTAATATGTATGCAGATTGACAGGTATAGAGCCATTAGTTTCAATGATTCATGACGATGAACGTGTGGCAATCATACAGCGCTCTCTGGGCAAGTTTCCCGGCTCCCTGATGGCTGTGGCATGTCCCAAAGAAACCCAACCCCAAACATGGGAGAATCATCCCCAAAAACCATCCAAAAATATCCAAAGGTATATAATGTTTGAAATCTTCAACAAGTACATAGGCTGCCTGCGGTGCTCTTTTTTGGAGAGTTGCCAAGCGTGAACCAATCGAATCCGCAGGCTGCAGGCCAGCTGGGGGCCGAAAATCATCGAATTTCTTCGCGCATGTTGTTCTGCAAAATGTCCGAGTCTGGTTGAGGCAATCTTTCAAGTATCATGTGGCCTGCACATGTCGCAAACTAGTCTTGACCAGTGGAGGTTCCCAAAGATTGAAGGGCAGTGTAGAGCAAATCACAAACACCGATTTTTATTTGATGTAATTAATGAGGACACTAGTAGGAAACTAAGAACCTGTGCCAGACTGGAATCCTGCAGTGCTAGTCATCAGCCAGCACCTGCCAAGTGCGGACAGGTTTCCTCCTGCAAAAATGATCCATGGATTCATTTAGGAGCAGCTTGAAACCATGGTCTTGACCACCCAGATACATGGGTTTCAAGCAGATTTTACCTTTAACCAATCCCTGGCCTGTGCCAACTTTGGAGAGAGCGATTTCTTTGTTTGGATCCACCAGGGCACACAAAAGTATCAAAGTCGATGGCAATCATCATGTTTCAACATGCAAACGAGCTTCCCAGGTCGCGGCCTATTTGGAGGACAGGTACTTCCACAGCACCGTGAAGAAGGCGCTCTGCAGGATGTTGGTGAAGACCCTGGTGCTGAGCCCCCGGAAGAAGATGCCCGAGACACCGTCCTCGCGGCAGGTGGCGAAGAACAACAAACATGTAGAGGTCAAGGGAAGCAACTCACAACAGTCGCAACGTGGTGCGCAGCCGCACCCTTTTCTCTATGGGCTATGTGCTCGAGCCCCACCCTTGCGGTCAGGGGCAACAGTTCAGAAAGGTTCACATGCTAGTCATGCACATCGGTCATTGCATCACCCCAAATACCTGAACCTTTCGTCAGGAAAACGGGTGATCTCGCGTTGGGCTTTCATCAGTCCATGGAAAGTTTTGCTTCGTCGCGAGCTCTTTCACGAAGTTCACAAAGTTCTCTTCCATCTCCTTTAATCGCTTCTCGAGCTCCTTCTTGTGGACGCGTCGCCCGGATTCGAACTTGTTGTCGTGCACCAATCGCCAATGCTGTCGTTGGCCAAAGAATTGCAGCAGNTCGCTTCTCGAGCTCCTTCTTGTGGACGCGTCGCCCGGATTCGAACTTGTTGTCGTGCACCAATCGCCAATGCTGTCGTTGGCCAAAGAATTGCAGCAGGATCTTCCTCGTTCCAGTTTTGGTCATGGCGTCGGCCAACTGGGCGAGTCCGTTGACCCANCAATCGCCAATGCTGTCGTTGGCCAAAGAATTGCAGCAGGATCTTCCTCGTTCCAGTTTTGGTCATGGCGTCGGCCAACTGGGCGAGTCCGTTGACCCATCGGAAATGAACTCCAGATTGTACTCCTTGGTTCACTGCCAATGTCAGTTCGTATCCTGCTCGTGCTTCTCTGAGACCGTGCAGCGGGCTCAAGTTGCGGGTAATGGCATCATAGATACCACGCGTGTCCATGACCACGGCTCCTTCGATCACCTTGACAATCTCATGCAAGTTGTCCCGCCGAACTTCTTCTCCACATAGTTCAGCAAGTNTTGCACAATGGCTAGAGGGTGCTCCTCACCGTTGATCATCTCCTTGGGTCCAATGCCGGCCAGGATTCCTATCGTGGAACTCTTGTCTGGTCTGTTGTGCTGAGAGGCGTCTGCCCAGACAATCACGGCCAGATCCTTTATCTCACGGCCCCAGCTTGGAAACCAAAGTCCTTGTGATGCGTTGGCTCGCATCTCTCTGATCAACTTGTTGGTCTTGTAGAGGGTCTCCACCGTGCCCTTGGAAATCTCAGAAAGCAAAAGACTTGTGTCAGCAAGGTATTGTGGAGCGGTTTGTGTCGCTCTCCAGCTGACTGTTCCAAGTGCTCCTCGCAGTGCTGAAATCTCAGCAGGCAACAAAGGGGATCGCCTTGCCCTCGTCGGGTCAATCTTGATCTCCTCAACCCACTTGTCGGTGTAGTCCTCCTGGTCCAAGGTGATGCTGTAGTCCTCCGCTTGCCGAATACGGCATCCAGCAAAGGTGAACTCTTCAGTCTCCCATTTGCCCCATCTGAACTCCTTCAGCAGAGCTTCCTGGGCTTGGTCGAAGTAGATGGAGTTTGGGTCGCCAGACAGCAAGAAATCATCCACATGCAATCCAGCCAGACCACAAATCTTGCCAGTTGAAGGATCTTGTAGAACGTAAACACATTTCTCGCCCTTCAGCTGTTTCCATCCAAGTGATAGCATAACCTTGACACACTTNGCCAGTTGAAGGATCTTGTAGAACGTAAACACATTTCTCGCCCTTCAGCTGTTTCCATCCAAGTGATAGCATAACCTTGACACACTTTTCGAACCATTTCCTCGGAGCGTGTACCAACCCGTAAAATGCTTGGCATACACGTAGTGCTTTTTGTTCACCATAAACGGCACCAAACATAGCTGCCAGTTCTGGAGGTGCAAGGATGGTAAGTTCCTCGTCTTCCAGTGACGTGCCTGTCTGCAGAAACGCTGCGGTCACATCACCTCCTCTGATGATGAACTTCAGATTGGCTGAGAGGGTCAAAACCAAGTTGCGGCCCACTTTTGAAAGTGTTGGGCTTGCAGTCGCCACTTCAGTCAAGTTGTGCGCCATGAAGCCCAAAATGACTAACCGGGCCTTTGCAGTCCCATCGGTCTTTCTTGTCAAAACCCATCTCATAGACATCACTCGCTTCTCGTCGAGCTTGTCCAGCTCCTCCTTGGTGAGGTTCCTCAACGCTTTGCTGATGACCACATTGCTGATCTCCTTGGCCTGAGCAACGTCGAACTCCTTCTTCTCAGAGAGCGGAAGTCGCTTCCAGTCAACCTCCTTGGACTTCTCGCTCATCTTCTTGCTCAGCCACACATCTCCTCTTCGTCGATGTTTTGCCAGCCAGTCATAG
>BGPT01001849.1:96445-127176 GCA_003297045.1 Symbiodinium sp. clade C Y103 | reverse complement strand
GTCAATTGCTATGACATCTCTAGGTCTTGACAGTCAATTGCTATGACATCTCTAGGTTTTGACAGTCAATTGCTATGACATCTCTAGGTTTTGACATTCCATTGCTATGACATCTCTAGGTTTTGACAATCCATTGCTATGACATCTCTAGGTTTTGACATTCCATTGCTATGACATCTCTAGGTCTTGACAATCCATTGCTATGACATCTCTAGGTTTTGACATTCCATTGCTATGACATCTCTAGGTCTTGACAATCCATTGCTATGACATCTCTAGGTTTCCGTAAAACGGAAGTATAGACTTCTAAACTTCCTTTGACTAGTATAGATAGCGAAATTCAGTGTAGCTTGAAGAGCATGTTGGGAACGGGATCATGAAAGGTCAGAAGCTGAGCACTTAGCCCACAATTTGAAAGAATTCATCTGGTGTATGCCATATACCCTCTGGTAATTAACATACATTAACACAGGTATGGAAAATCAATGAAAAAGCAATTAATTATGTCAATCATCTATAAACGAGCCATTGTATATTTAATAACCGGAGGGTATGTAAGTCAGTCTAAGTCCAAGTGTCTTCCTGCAGCTTCAAAGTCTTGTCGATGAAAACCACTGCTGAGGAAATGACTTACAATATCCACCATGTACGATGTCATCATTTCACCAAATCATGGTTGAAAACCTCATTCAGCACGACCAATGAACCCCACTACACCCCCATGATTTTTTAATAAACCTCCCATACCACCGGAAAACAAACAAAACCACCCAAAGATTTCCCAATAGCTTCATAAATTCCGATTCTCACCTCGAGCACCTTCAATCGGGGCTTCAAGGCTTCGCCTTGGGGCTAAACTAGATGCTGGAGGACTTGAGCCACATTTTTGGGTTGTTACCCTCCAGTAAACTAGCAGTTTGCCATTAAAACTTGCTGATTTATTGTGTTTCTATCGATTAAACACGGTGATTTCCTGAAATAAAATGGGGATATAATGTGTTTATAGTAGGCCCCAAATATATAGCAAACAGCAAAGTTGGAAACCCGGAAGTCCCAGGGGAAACATCATCTTTGCCATACTGGAAATTCTGTTCGCTATGGTTTTGGAGATTACTATAAGTTCAACATAAGTTCCATGAATTGACTTGAATCATCTCACATGTTTTTTTTTTAAGATCTTGATTTGTTTTTTGATGCTACAGTGTGTGGGGCCCCTTGTTCGGATGACGCATCAGGGATCCAGTCACTTGGAGGTGTCCTAAGTCGTGGGGGTAGCCCCTTGCATCATCCAAGTCACCGATGACCAGGACTTAGTATTGAAAGCTGGGGTGACTTGGGGATCCCCCATGTCAAGAATCCCCCACTTATACATGGACTTGAATAAAGATAAGAACAAATGGGGCATAGGGATAGCTCCTTTGGAAATTCCATTGCCTGGTGAGTTGTACCTTGAAAATGTGCACAAACATGGCTTCAGTATAATTCAACCACAGTAGGAAGATCACTTAAAAGTTGAAATATGTCGAACTGGAAGAGCATTGGGGGATAATATTGTTTCGATTCGGGACGATTCCGTTGGGATTCTGGTGCAAATCTTGGTACTTGAGAAATCCGACATTTCGACTGACCCAGACCGTGCCGAACGAAATTGAGTGAAAGAATCAAAGAAACCTGGTGTGGAAGCACCAATCCAATATCCATTGGATTTACATATAGCTGCTAAAAAAGTTATCTGGGTTGCTGTGGTCATATCATCATGTCGAATGCAAACATATATTGTATATTATTGTATTTTTGATTAGCGACTGGAAACACCATCCATTGCATGTATCCATCGACCTGTCAGTCCTGTCTCTGTCTGTTACTCTTTTGATCTGTGAATCCATCTACCGCATCTACCTATCTGTCTATACCCGTCGGACAGCCATGGCTACTTCCAAGATCTTCCAAGCACTGGATCAATGTACCAGCGTTTTGAGTATTTGACTTGAAGTGCCCCAAAGGACTACCCTCTGGTAATTTGTGATATTGTTGTATGAAACTACTCATAACTTCAATCATCTATAAGTAGTACATCTTCCATAAGATGCCGCAGCGCCCAGTGACGTTTCTGGGGCAAATTGGAGATGCCGGGTTTATCCAAAACCTCTCGGCTATCCGCATTCTCTTTGTCTGCTCCTCGGTGAGAATGCACATGGAACCATGGTGGTTTGGACATGATTTCCTTGTTGGATCTTGTTGGAAAGACCTGCCATGACCTGTTGGATTCCGTGTTTTAAACGCGTACCTTGAATTGAAATTGTGGGGTGGCATGAGGAGTGCCACTTGGGAATGCGTGACATTGCGTGACCATGAAAGTAGTATAACGCCATGGAAATCGAGTGGTCCGAATAACGATTATTTTCATATCTTGGGACCCTGCTTCGAAATGCAAAGGGAAACACCATCAGAACCAAACTTATCCCAAATTGTCTTCAGCAGTGAAATCGCAGTGTTATCACTGTCGTCCCGATCACCAGCACCATCATCATCATCATCATCATCATCATCATCATCATCATCGTCATCGTCATCGTCATCGTCCTCATTGTCGTCATCGTCGTCATCGCCGTCATCGGCATCATCGGCATCATCGTCATGGTTGTCATCATCGCCATGATCGGCGTCGTCATTCGCCCCAGGGAATCCGGGGAAAAACCCATGGTTACCAACCTTTCAGCTAATCCTTTTGACCACGAAAGCTCTCCTCTGTGCTCAAATTCTATCTGGCAGTTGTGGATGTGTTTCATCCGCACATTCATCTGGGTCTGTATGAAAAAATCAGTATCAGTAGAATTACTGCAGAAAATATTGATAAACGGCTGGATTCTTGTGCAGCCCAGGGCAACCAAACCCATCAAAAATTCAGAAGATCATATCTTTGACCCATCCCCATCACCACACAACCCCAGGCCTCTAGGAATGCCAGAAGCCCCCTGGGCCATGCGCAAACATTTTCACCAAGCTGGTTCCAGAGGTTGTTTCCACAAACAGATCAGGGAATCCCTGCTACAGAAAGTTCTTTTTTTTTGGTACTTATGTGGTCTAAGCCTATGGTCATCCATCCCATGCCATTGGAATTCAAAGCATCCAGGTAGGGCCCAACGCACCATCCCCATTTCATCAGAAATGTGTGCTATAAATCCTCCAAATTCAAGGCTGATTGCCATAGATTTGTCTAAGAGGGCTCCAAAAAAGTAACAAAACCGTCGCTATATAGATTCTCAAAATGGTGGATTTTCCGTTGGGGAAATAAGAAATCACCTTCAGCAACCCAGGTTGTTGGGTCAGGGCCAACCCAATGGTGTGCGCTGACAAGGCACGTGGTGATGTCCACCTGCAGTTTCTTTAGGCCGGGAATTTCAAATGAATTTCTCACTGGCGGCGGTGTATCTGAAGATTGCTGAGGTGTCTCCATGCATATGTGATACGTACATATGTTTGTTGGTTATACATACATATATATATATATATTATAGATATGTTAGATGTAGACGCATGTGGATATTACAGGTGTGTGCAACTTGACAATGCACCTGCATTTCTGGATGATGTTCAGTCATACTCAAGCATAGGCCTAAATATATGCCAACAGTCAACAGTTCTCATCTTTTCTGAATCAAAAGATGTCACTCAAAAAAAATATAAAACAAAAAATTGAATAAGATAAATGAGCCATTTGGGATAGGTCAAAATTGCGTGCCCCGAGAATAAGATGGTGTATGCCAGACATGGACCAAAGTACTGGGGGTATGGAGAATTTTGACCAATAGCCACAGCCACTTTGCCCTTCCAAAAAAGTCACTGAAAAATGACGAGAAATTCACTTTGGGAATGATCCTCCCTTTCCAACAACTAATGAGGCAACTAATGAGGCAAACCTAATGCCATAGTCACCATCCCCAAGTTTGAGGTTTATGACATTGGCTCTCGCCTACGACTGGGATGATTTAGAAGGACCCCCAGTCATGGTTGGTTCATGCGAAGGTTTATGGCATTGGGTTTACCACATAACAGTGAACCTACCTGCGCCTGGCGGCTTCCGTGGCGGCGCCGCCAACTTAGCCCTGGGTCGCGGGATCTCTGTGGGTTTGCTGCGCGGCTTCAGAGCCAGGTCCGAGGTACTGCGGAAGAGCTCCTGCGAGGCAAATTATCAGCCATGATTTTGTGATTATGTTATGATCGCTCTCTTGATCTATGATGATTTTACCATGATTTGAGTGATGTTTTGATGATCTGAATGGGATTTAATGCTGATTTCATGGAATTTTATGGTGCTCAATGGAGATTTCACAAACAAGAATGAGGCATACTGCTACCGTCAACTACCATCAAGTAATTTAACGTAGTTTTTGCATCAATGCTGATTTCATCTAATAAAATGATGATTCGACATAGCAATGTTAAATTATCAGTGTGCATAACAATGTACCTAAAGTAGGAAATGTACATATTTGATATATGTCCCCGCATATTTTTAGGAAAGCGCTATTTTCCCCATATCTCACAATTTATCCCTGTATATATACGGTCAAACTATATCTAACACACACATATATATATATATATACCTTGGAAAACCGAACCCGCAAAATTCGTAGGGTGGCACTGAAAACCCAGGGTTTCAAAACAAAACCCGGTGTTTTTCTATTGCAACAAATTTCACNACCCGCAAAATTCGTAGGGTGGCACTGAAAACCCAGGGTTTCAAAACAAAACCCGGTGTTTTTCTATTGCAACAAATTTCACAACCATGACCCAAGATGTTCTGATTTTCTTGGTGTGGCGGGTCCTCAAAAAGTGGCGCATCTCTGTCCAGTTTACTGGTCATGGACGCCCAAACACACGCCCAAACTCAACAAAAACATATTACATTCTCACCAGTTCCAACGGGTTCCAACCCATGTTTTAAAACACGGGTTCACACGGGTTCACACGGGTTACACACGGGGTGCACACGGGTTGCACACGGGTTAGCAATACCCGGCGTTTTTCTTGAAAACCCGGGGTTTTCACCAAAAACCCGAGATTTCCCCAGAAAAACACAGGGTGCACACGGGATAAACACGGGTTACACACGGGTTGCTAGAGGCTTGAATTCCCGACCCGTACTTTTCCATGTTGAGGTTGCATTTTTGTCTATACCTAGGATGCGTGCGTAGATGTGAAGTCCTGACCGGGAAGGCTGAATGGCGATAAACCCAAGACATGTAAACTGCAACGAAGCAGGAGCACTGTTGAAACCAAACACTANGTGAAGTCCTGACCGGGAAGGCTGAATGGCGATAAACCCAAGACATGTAAACTGCAACGAAGCAGGAGCACTGTTGAAACCAAACACTATCTCGAATTCGGACAGTTTGTAAGAAAACCCGGGGTTTTTGCTACAAACCCAGGGTTTTGAGCATGATCACTGCTAAACCCAGGGTTTCAGTTTGCACCCGACAAATTTGTAGGGTTTGGATGCTAAGGGTATGTGTATATACATCAATATGTCGCAATTAATCATATCTCCGAATATTGCTGAGGCTGCAACCAATGCGTATTGCATTGCACGTTCAATATAGTCAACGCCGTCCCGCTTATTATACATGTATTTATATATATATATATGTGTGTGTGTGTGCGTGTCTATGTACAAATTCTTGAATACTCAAACTAATGCCTACTATCAAGGGTGATCATACAGTAGTATACAATGATTAAAAGTTGAATAGTACTATCTATGATGGTCAATACATGTAGTGTATATAGTACAGAATGCATATACTAGTTCCTTCCAATAAACAATATAATTCCCGATAATCAAACCGTCATCATCGTGATTCTGTTGTGATGTTGCTACAATTGACCCAAACAGAAATACGGAGCTTGGAGAAAATGGGTGTTTGGAAAAACAGGTACCCCATTAATGTGGCCCTAAACTTTGCTAAGCTGGGATCATCATGGATCATCACCCATTTTGGTGTACCGATTTGTTGCTGTTCGTGTAAATTGAACCGTCCTGTTGTCAAAACTTCAACGTGCAACACCTTCTGTCGTATCCAAAATGAAGTCTGGAGAGATACTCTGGTGTTTTATCCAGGATGTGGATCGAGATGGGTACCTATGAACATATGGGGGTTTCCTAAAATGGGGGTACCCAAAAATGGATGGTTTATAATGGAAAATCCTATTAAAATGATGATTTGGGGGTACCCCTATTTTAGGAAACCTCCATATGTTTCGAGAATTTGTAAAAATTGCATCGAATCATGTTGATTCATCATATTAGTTTATAGCTACAAGCAAGACAGTAAGCAAGACATTTGACGTAGAAAGGGATCAACATGGGGATAGAAGCTACCAAACTGCCTGTGTGCACAAACTGCAGAGCCAATTTTGAAGATGCTCTCACAACATACGGATACATATATATATATATGTACAAATATATAGTGTAAAAATACATATGATATAAAATCACCGATTAAAAATCTATTTCATGTTTCCTCAAATGCGGGCTGTGAGCCGGATCAGGGTGATGGGATCGGAAATGGGGAATAACTACCCTCAAGAGACCCTAAAGAGGCCCGAAAGAACCTAACCCCAAGCAAACGTTTAAAGAGACCCTGCAAGAAAACACCAGAAAATCCTAAAAAACCCTGGCGCTAAGAAAACCCTGAAGAAACCCTAGCCCTAAGAAAACTCCAAAGAAACCTATCCACTCACCCCTTTCTTTTGTGCTCAGCTTTGACAACAGCACTAAAAACCAGCCAATCGCCTCCCTCAAGTCTCCTTGGGTTTTACATCTGGCCGGGCCCATGGTTGCTGCACAGGGGTGAAGAGAGAGCTCCCATCGACCTGGTTGGACCAGATCTAGTGGTTATTCAATTGCCTCTTCTCTTCTAGGAATCAATTAGCCAGTGGAAAAATGGCTGGTGCTTTGTTGAGGCCCCAAGTGTCTGGACCAGAAATATATATCCAAACGGTTGGTCAATGTCATCTTTGCCAATTGATCATTCAATTTCTAGGCCCCGAAATTCAAGAAGCACCGATTTTCCCGATACCGAGGTGCATCCCCAATGTTCCCAAACAGAGACTAGCGGGTGCCCCAACCACCAAACATTAAAAAAACATGTGTGCAGAATTTCCCTTCGTGACTTTCCCTGCTTTCGTTGAATCTTGTTGGTCATGTCATGTATGATGATGCTACATGTCTATTTCTCCCTGAAATCCCCACCAACCATGGATCCCATTTCTTCCAAAATGCTGAGAACCTCCAGTACAAAACCGGGTTACTGCTCGTCCTGAGCTGCGCTCATTGCTGCAGGTCGCGCTACCTGGCGAAAGTGATGGGGATCATCCCAAATAGTGGAGAGAACGTGGGTAATGCTCTACCCTCCGGGAAACTAACATAGCCATTGAAAATGGTGATTTATAGTGGATTTTCCCATAAAAAAATTGTGATTTTCCATAGCTATGTTAGTTTACCAGAGGGTAGTTCAAGTGTGAGACAATCACATGGACAGAAGACTAGGTGGAGAGAATGCCAAATGTTGGAAACATTTGCCAAAAAAATAACAGGAATGATCATCTTCAAGTGGATCATCAACGACAGGGAGATGTTCCACTGCCAGGTCTGAACCCAGGAGAAGGCAGGATGGCATATGTCGCTCTGACAACAAAAATGTATAAAAAAGGACTCAATTTAGGAAAATACCAGTAGAACTGCAGTGACGTATGGTTATCCACAACATTCCACAACAATGGGGACACACAATAAACAAGAATGAGAAATTCGACCATATTCAACCTATATCAACCTATATTATTCATACTGTGAACAGAACAACTCAATAAAACAAACGGAATGATCGACCTACTTCTGTTGTTTGACCCATTTTGACCCCAGTGACCTGCCTAGAGCGGGGTCATACCTAAGTTTGTTCATAGAGTTTTTATAGGCAAACCCCAATGATATGCACTTCATCAATTCCCAAATCAGACAGGTTTGCAATTTCAATGATTTTTTACACAGTTTTCCCCACGTAGTGTCAACCCTCCTCCGGTAATCAAACATGGCTAGCTGGGAAATCTCCTATCACTTGGCATTCAAATATAAACCTCATCCCGCTGAATATTAGTGGGTTTTCCCGCAAGCCATGTTCAAAACCAGTTTCAAACATTGGAAGTATATGGAATGATCAGCTAAAAACTTGTGATTTCAGCTGTTAATGGTGATCAACTCAACAGCCCAGGGCGTTCCCAAAGCTTCCCACCTCGATTGGCGCTTCCCAAAGCCTTTCCCAGGCGAGCCGATGATGACATGGCCTCAGGGGACTAGCTGGTCATCTGGGGACTTCCTGTTTAATCCCAATGGTAATACCCTCTCATAAACTAACATAGTTATTGAAAATGTCCATTTATAGCTGAGTTACCCATAAGAAATTGTAATGTTCCATAGTTATGTTAGTTTACCAGAGGGTAGTGGGAATAGCAAAAGCAAGCATTGGTACAGTAATAGCAACTGTGATACTTATTGTAAAAATAAAAGTAAAGTAAATAATAAAAATTAATAGTGAAGGTGATGGCAAATGCAGTAGTAAAAGTAATATTGAAGGTGATAGTAGTCATAGTAGAGGCAACAATAGGAATCAGCTGTGACCTCAGGTTCTATATCATAATTATCATATATCTATAGATAATATGTAGTCTGATTGATGCTGATAACTTATCCCAATGATAACCCAATGTTTGTTGGTTTAACAACCCATAACCTATGCCCATTAGTAATTGTACAGTCCATGGAATTTTCGTTGCTGAAACCTCCCTTCTTATTGGTTAAACTTCTATTCTTGATTGGTTAAACCTCCAATTTTAAGGGTTAGACGTCTAAACCTCCATTTTGCTTGCTCCATTTTTATGCATTCATTTTAACGTCCATTTTTGTTGGTTCAATTTCCCCATTTACTGCTCATCTCTCCTTGCTACCCGCCCAGCATGGCGTTCACCCGACGTCAAGGTGCCACTCCACCCGCCCCGCAGCGCACGCTCGGGGAGATGATCTTCCTGGTTCAAGATCAGCCCTAAGGAAGTACTGAATATTGATTAATATAGATAGGTATATATATATATATATAGATAGAAATTCATATAGTATATACATATATTATGTTATACTGTACAAAAAATGATATACACTATACATGTGCATGTGGTCATATAAACACTTACTTCCCGACTGTATAATATATATATATATGTATATAGTCATATTTATATTGAATATACATTTTTATATAATTTATGTTCGTCATAACAAGTCCCAAGATTATCTAGAAAAAGTTGAAACCTGCAAATTATGGAGGAAACATCATCTGTACAGCATCCCGGGAAAACAGTTTTATCTTCATGGGGTTGATATCAAATGACACTCGCCAAAAATTCATGCCCAAAGTATGCCAAAATCATCCAGTCATGTAATTGACTCTCTCTCCATCACCATCTCCAGGAGTCTAGCCAGAGGCTAAAGGCGAGCCTGCTGTACCCATTTTATGTATATAAATATGCATCGTTATACATGTGGTTGAATTGCGACAATTCACTGACCTGAAAAAACATGAAATAAGGCCATTTATTGATGATTCCCCGAATCCAATTCCCATCATTCCAGTGACGTCACATTGTAATTCATACAGATAATTACATCCAGTATAAGCATCATACTTACGCAATCATCCTTGCATCAGATGACCTAACTGCCACACCCCAACAGTTCCCCTGCCGAGGTTCTCAAACATCATGATGCGATCTGCTACCTTCATAGGTGTTAGCCTCAAAGAACGCAACACCGCGACTGCTGCACCAACTGGGGAAACTGTGCTGTCAGCGAGAGGGGAATGCTTGCTTCATAAGGTCGACTGGAATTTCTCTCATGGATATATCATGAATATATCAAACTAGATACCCTCTGGTAATGTGACATGGAAAATCACATTCTTTAATGGGTAAATTATCATAAAGCATCTATTTATCTATATTCATCCATAAGTGAACCATTTCCATAGCAAATTGCTAAAAAGCCAAAGGGTGAATGGGATTCTAAACCAACAAACAGACCTCACCCTGTCAAAGGCTCAGTGGATTCAGTGTTTTGCTCGGTCTCTTGAACAACAAACCGCCCATGAAATGCTATAAAAGCCATTAAAATCCCAAGGCTTGGACAAGTTGATTGTGGCTTGCATTTCATACCCCATGAGTTCCCAGGGTGCGAACAAAACCAGCACTGGGACTCCGCGACTCTTTCCGTTCGGGGCTCGCCTGTGGCACCCCGCAGAGTCAGTGGATGCCCCACTTGGGTCAGCATCATTGGGCACATGGATCATCAACTCATCATCATGGCACATTCTATGCCAGGAGTGCATTGAATTGCAACAAAACTGTGGCAAAACCCAATCATAAACCATCCCCCAAATCACCATCAATAGTTAGTAAAAACAATCCCCAAATGGTAGGTTGATTATTGAACATCATTGGGTTTCGCCTATTCTCCACATGATCAGAAAGCAATGGTCCAATGGTCTGTTGCTTCTCATTTGGAACATTTGGAACCAGTGACAACGGCACCAACTGTCACAGCAAGCCAGGTGCCTGAGGCAGCTCTGCAGGTTTTGGCCTGGCAGGTGTCAAGCAAAAATAGAAACCAGCCGGGCTGATGGGTTTATACCAGCCACATGGTCAAATTGGGGATGGTTTACTATTGCTCTATGAACATTAGATGTTTATTGAATACGTTAATGAATGTGGTCCATCACTGTAGGGGTACCCTAAACAATCAGATTTTGTCTGATCCGGCTTGACAGTATGAGTAACCCTGCCCTGCAAGCCAAGTTGGTAAATCATGGTGAATCATCTTGGGTAACTTTAAAGAAGCCAGCACATCAGAAATACGAATGGTCTTTGGCCACTGTGGCTCTCATCATAATTAATATGGAAACCTCACCTATGGGCTTCAAAGGATTTGTCGAAATGATAGATAAATGATGACAAACGGATAGGTATTGGATAGGTATCAATGGCATGCAAGTAACATGAACTGAAGGATCATATCTTCAGTTCCATTGTGACATGGTCAGCCTTAGACTGCCTTAGACACCCTCTCCCCACCCAGGCCCTTCGATTCGACGGCCTAGGAGCTGCCGCTTTGGGTCTTCGCAACGGCGAATCCGGGGGCTTTTCAAAGAGAGCCTGGCGCAGAGTCACAATTGCGGCCCCCAAACTGAGACTTCAAGAGTTTTCAAATGTGAGGAAAGCAATAGTAGTAAACCATCCCCAATGCTACATAGGTGATACAAACATATACAAACCATCAACATATATCATATATGGGTGGTTTATTGCTCTACCAACATTACTAAAGTCTATATAAAGTTGATACCGTGGTTTACTCAGTAAAGAGGTCCCAAAAAGGTCCTTTACACAGGCGGCCTTGGAGTGCCATTCAGCAGGACGTGGGACATGGACCTCTTCCTCAGCTCGCGAAATGGCTGTCTTCAAACGTCCTTGTGAGTATTAAAAGGGACCAAATGGGGGTTTCCTAAAATCGGGGTACCCAAGAATGGATGGTTTATAATGGAAAATCCTGTATAAAAATGGATGATTTGGGGGTACCCCTATTTTAGGAAACCTCCAAATGGCTCTCAATGGTGATGTTGGGAACGAAAATGGCCGACTTGCGCCGCTAGATCTGGACTTAAGAGGTCCAACGGCGTCCAACGGAGGATCAGAAAGGAAAAGGTTTGGGAGATGTCCTGAGGTCCTACCTTGAGTGAAACAAATTGAAGAAAGGGACCCCCCGTCTACCCTCTGGTTGTTTAACATGGAGAATGGCCCATTTATATACAGATGATTTGTGATGATATAATTGATATAATACCTATTATAAATGGTGGTGTTTTTCCATGGCTACGTTGAATAACCAGGGGATTCCTTCCGGTTGATATAGAGGGTAATTCCAAGGTTTCTTTCCAGTAGATCATCACTTGCAAACCGTCTATTTGAGCTCTGTAGTTCTGCAGGTTGCACCATCCAAAATCTTTGATCAGTGACTGGCATGATTTGCCAGAAACTTCCAGCGTTTCAGTTTCCTCCTCCGCCGATGTCATCCGTTCCCAACTTTCGCCGAATTGCTCTCAGGAAAAACCTACAGGAAGACCCTATGAGTAGATTTAAGAGTCACAACAATCGATTGTGCCTCAAGACCAATCCATTGAAGTCCACATGTGCTGGTTACATCCCAATTTTCCGCAGTGAAATCCCCAGTTTTCTGAATAAAGTCCCAATTGTTCCTGGATCAAAACCTGTTTTTGTTCAAGTCGCCGTGGGCTCAATGATGCTATCCTGTGCAAATGCCGCTGGCGCTGCTAACGGCGCTGCACCCGGCGTCGCTGGTTTCGCGCTCGGCATGAAGACCAGGGTCGGCCTGCAAGCCGTGAGTGCTGTTCGGAAAACCCAACGGGAATAAAGAGATCAAACAAATCACTCATCAGATTATAATATGATTTTCATGATATGGATGAATGTTCAGAATATGGATCTATGATGATCTATGGTGATCTATGGTGATCTATGGTGCTGACATTTCATGATCATAATTTATGGATATCTGAATGACCCCTTCACGACGACTCAGGCGCCTCTCAGCCCTCTCGCGACTCAAAGTTTCCTCGCACTGCTCCACTACCTCGGCAATAAAGGTCTGACAAGTGGCACATTCTTACTGAGCAAGCCAGCAAGCCAGCAACCTCAAGACTGCGATTTTTCTCCATGCCTATGACAGTGGCAAACGAATCATATGCTCTTTCATATAGTAGTGATTTTGACGACCAATTCTGTATACAAATGAATGTAAATATTGTAATTGTTAAAGGGAACATATTGAAAAACAAATCGAAACAGGTCGGGTGAATCATTCATGTATTACATAGTCCAAATCTAAGTGGCAATGAGAAAGTCCTGATTCTGAATGTTTCTATTGGGAAATCCGATATACAAATGGATATTCATATGATATGAATCAGGGAGGAAAAGAGATCAAAAACATCTAAAAACCAACATTGTCTGTGGGAAAAATCTTGGGAACTCATTCAGAAATTGCCGGGCTTCCCAGGGGCAATCCCCACCTGTCTCGCTGATCCGACGGGGCAAAAATTCCCATTTTTTTTTGCGACGGAGCTGATTGGTTGGTTTCAAAAATCCACTTCTAGATACTCGTAGTGAGTCGAGGTACATATCGGTATCACTTGTGGATCTTATAGCATCTTATAGCTATACTATGCTATACTGAGTTGGCTGATAGTGGTATATCACAATCGGTTTTCAAGCAATAATCGAAGTTGGTTGGAATGTTGATCCAGTAAGAGGACTATCTTTGTATTCTATTGTCATTTTGCACGCCACCAGCCCAGAATAACTTTCGATAACCCTTGGCTAGTTTAAGGGACCAGCGCATTATTGCCGATAAGAATGAACTGTTATTCCCACTACGGCTGATTTATCCAGATCCCAAACACATGTTGTGTGATGGTTGTGGTGAAATGACCGTTTTTGTCCCTTAACATCTGATCTTGCATGGCGCCTACCTAACGTGTTGCGCATGTTCACAACATGTTATTTGTAGTTGATTGAATCCGGATGATTGATGCTTAATATGCTGTCTTTGCATCCACCTTCCATTGATTGATTCATTCTTGTTTGTTCTAACATCCAACCTTCAATGATTGAATTTCCGTTTTTGTTGGTTAGAAACCCATCTGCGTTGGTTTTACAAATCCAAATCTTTGAGGTCAGCAAGCTATCGACCTGCCTTGTCTTCAGGTACTGTCTCTACAGCTGCGCCTGGGTCAGGTACTTTTCTTGGTGAAATCTCTGCTTTCATGTTTCATGTGTTTTAAAAAAGACGTCCAAAACTTGAAACATGAGCAGTTCCTGTTTCACCTCTCCGTTCCTTGGCTCAGAAAATTGAATTCGCGCAAGCGAGTGCCCCTGCCTGGTAATGCAGGAGCGACGTCCTCAACCTCTCCTGGCATGGAGCCGTTGGCAGGTGAACCCGCAACAAGCAGGCAGTTAATCCCATCATCGATCATGTGACATACCCCTCTTAAATGGGCCCTCAAAATGAACAGATCCAACATAAAATCTTGAAGCTGTAGTTGGGCATCTAATATTAGGCAGAAGGCATTGTATTAGCTGCGAGCCTCCCAGAAAGCATTATCGTGGTTCTAAGCCTGAGTGAGTCAAGCAAGAGATTCTGGTCGTTGGATTGTTTGAACGGAAAGTTACGAGACAACAAAAATCACCTGAAAGACCAAGGTTTCCCATACTGTACTCCTGTTCAATGATCCTACAGATTTGCGAGATCCGCCAAACATCATACTCTTTGTTGGTTATACCATATCATCCCATGATATTCCCTTGATAATTTCCATGAAATCCTCCTTTTTCTCACTAAAATATTGCCACTTCTGGTGGTCAAAGCTCCAGGGTCGCCCTCGGGTTGCCCCAAAATCTGGTCCTGCAGCGCCTTTCGCAGGGCCAAAGTGCAGGGCACGGATGGGAGAAGGCGCCTCTGCAGATGAAAGAAGAATCATCCTGAAATAGATATATCATATATATATATATATACAATTATAGAATAGGGTGTTTTCAAACAGAGCCCCATTTTAGTGAGAAACTTTAGATATTCCATATTGATTTTCTACTCCAAGATGGCGAGGTATGTATATATATATATATGTATATATCTGTGTACCTGCGTATGTGTGTGAGAGAGATGTATTTGCTACATACTACATTGATATATTTAAGTGATGTTGAATTTACATCAACCCATCTCATATCTATCATACGCTAGCAATTGTAAAGTTTGATCCAGGCCATTCACCACAACAAAGTCTCAATCATACTCATATGAACTTATTGATGTGTGTCCTTGGTCCCATTCATTCCATGTGATCAGTGGAGATGGTCAGACCAGCAAAAATGGCCTGTGCAATGCGTTCAGAGATGGGGCTTGCAGCGTCCTGCTGCTGAGATGCTGACAGCAACAAAAAAAGTGATGTCGGGACCTGGTCTATGTTTAACTTATTATCCCCCCAAAAGGTACAGGTAGGATTTAGATCTTTAGCAAGCGTACCAACTAGTACTTTGAGGTACTTGAAGATTCCTACGAAGATCTTCCCAAAACATGGATCGAGTTAAGTTGGCGACTGCCACGGCCATATAGCTAAGCATTCACCTGGATGAATTGAATAAAAGATTGTATTTTCCAGGCCCCATGTACCCTTCGTTATTCAAACATGGCAATGCAAAACCCTGCATTTGTAGATGATTTTCCCAGCTAAAAACTTCCAATTAGTTTCCGGATTTCCCATTGCCATGTTTGAATACCGGAGGGTAAGGCCAGCTTTGACAAGCTCTCTCTCCTACCATCTTCATTCAACTGTTTGGCGCTTGTTCGTGTGAGCTTTCGGAAGTAAATTATGCACACGAGTAGAGGGTACTATATTTAACTTGTGACTGCATCTGGAATTCGCCCTTGGACGATGCTGGAAGCCATGAAATGTCCCGTTGATGTTTTGGACGGTTTACAACCTTCTCATCAAGTAGGTGTTTGACTGACCATTCAAGAACATCCCATCAAATTACACATATTTCATCGTATTTCATAATTATTTTGATATTCCCAAGGTTTCTGGGCCAAAAAATCTATGGACCCTTCATCCTACTATCATCATCCCCTGACTCCTGCGTTCGGATTCGCTTGCCCGAGGATGGCAAATCCTGGGTCGCAGGCGGTGAAACCCATGGAATCCCCTTCCGTTCACATCGAAATGGCTGGGATTTGTGGATGTTCACCTCCATGAAAAAAAATGGAAATAGGCATTGATCCATTGCCATATGATGTGCATTTTGATGGCCCAAAGTGGGGCAAGATAAGCTGGAAGAGAGTAATCATATATAAGATTTAAGGTACCTGAATCCATCCAAACCCGTGTGTAAAAATGAATGTATTCGAGCTCAGGGAATTCTACCAGCTAATTGTCGGTCAACTGTTTGTGATATGGTAGGTCCACCATCCATCCCTAACTTGAAAGGAAATGAGTTGCATTGTAGATGGTTGTAGCTTGACAATCCCCAATTCGACAGTCATGATTATTGACTTTATCACATCAAAATGTGAAGCCAATGCCCAGGTTTGTCAAACGTGTTTAGAACCGCTCAAGAAAGTCAAATCCAGAAGTTCCTATTCATTTCCGGTCAGTGTGGTCCTTTGGAAGCATCATCATTCTACATCATCCCATCCAGGATGAAACAAGGAGAATATCAACCGAAAACCTTGGTACTGGATCTACCTTTCCAAAGAAGACGGTCCCACATCGAGTGTCTTATCTTTGACGGGCTAGACATGTCCCATGTCGGGGTGGTCAAACCATAGCAAAGACTCTGTTTCTGATGGTCTAACACGGTTTGACATTCTTTTTTGAAATGATGAATCCCAATTTTTGGTGGAAAAAATCATGATCTTAAACCATTTAAGCCACCAGCCAACCCTGAATTTTCTTCCTGGGGGATTTGAGGCCCGTACATTTGAAGAAGTAGCTACGCCTCTTAGCCAAAGAAAGTGGGTGGTTTCATGGAACTGAATGCTGGTTTCATGGGATCCAATGGTGATGTCGCTGGGAGGGTGATTCATGGGGATTTAAGCAACAAAATTGGAAATATTCATATCATTGATCCAACTGTTTATGATCATCAAAAAGATTGCTTGATTATGTATATACATATGCTCCTATGTTCGATATGTACGAAAGTTTACTAGTTGTTGATTATTTGGTGTCGTTTCTCAATATCGCTTTCAAGCTGTGCCAAATTCACAAGCGATATAGCGATATAAATGAAGTTTGCAACTGAAAGCCAGAGTTTACTTTGCAAAATAACAGTTTGCCAAATCAGCCTATTCATTGCCAATTTAAAGTGAAAGCTATCAACGATATATATATATATATGCAGGAAGCATGCAGAGCAGCTGGTGCCAAGTGGGATCAGTGGCTGTTGGCTACGTCAAGTAGCTCTGAGTCATCTACCCATATAATACTTGAATAAGTTTCCTTCCACTCAATAGATATGTCCACATAGATTTCATACAAATATGTGTATAACATATGTATATATATATACATGTATGCAACCGTATATAGTACATATGACATATATTATATATATAATCTCAAATGTGTATGTATATATATATATGTATATGCGCGTTCATCCACAAGAACTAAATTTAAATTGAATTGTATGCACCATGCATCGTCTGCATATGTCTGCATACATGATCACGAGAAGTTCGCCTGCAATGTGCCCAAGTTACCTTTGGAAAACAGTAAGGGCAATCTACAGCAAAGTCATACATCTGGCCTGGACTGCATGGTGGATGCTCTGCCACCGGACTCGACTCCTGAACGAATCAGTCAGGTTCACATTGGGATGGTGGCAAATGATGGTGGCAAGTGGTGGCAGCTGGTGGCAGTTTGCATCAAACATGGCTTTGTCTGAAAAAAGGGTGCCCCCAACGATGGACTAGCATAATATTTATCTCAGTAATTCAAAAAATATATATCCTATATATATATATAACCATCTTAAGGGACTCCATTTCTGGATAAAACATGATAAGACCACATTACTCTCACTGCAGTCCTGCCAGCAGGGCCGCTTAGCGGGCGAGGCCTGAGGCAAATAGCCGCTGGCAACCGGCTGGGTCGGCATTCCTACAACTCCATACCCAGACATGATGGAGCCACAGGTTCAATACTGAACCATAGGTTGAACATGCTGAACATGGTTTAACTCAGCTTCCCAGTCAGCATGCCTGCACGAAAGGAGGAATCCTTGACACAGGAGCTGGCCCTGGCGCGAAAGAGTCATGCAAGAAATGTGGACGAGATGGAATGGGCAAAGCCAAAATAAAAACCCAGCGGCTCTTGGGTCGTGTAAAGTGGTTCCTCTGTGTCCATTTCCATAGTTCGAGACAGAGGGATAATGGGATAGCCAATAGCCGGAGACAGCATGCTCGGCAGAATTCAACATAATTCAACCTCAAATGAAGATAGCAAGCACATAATTGCCTGCAGCATGCCCAAGTTACCCAGTGACGTGTAATCGTGGCCAGTCCTGGACTGCATGGTGGATTCTCAGCCACTGGACTCGACTCCTGAACAAATCACTCAGGCTCACATCGATGGTGGCAAATCGTGGCAGGTATTGCAGAAGTGGATGAGTGGAAAAGTTGCAGGAAACCCTATATTGTGGAGAAAAACGTGATTTCTTGTCAATATCCCTTCAACCAATTTGAAGGGCGCACTGTTGCATAAACATCCCCGTTGATTCAAACCGTGCAGCTTTTCAGTGCAGTCCTGCCAGCACGGTCGCTTGGCAGGCGAGGCCTCCCGTTGCAAACAGCAGGTGTTGCGGCATCTCTGCAATTTGCACAGGATCATAATTTGCAGCTTCTTCAATTCACCTGCAGAATCGGAATGAATCTAGTATCATCTTATATCAACCACACATTGGACATCAAATGACATCAGTGGTCCATGGGCACAAGATGTTCATAGGTTTACTGTAACCTCCGTTTCACTCCCAGCATGCCTGCACGAAAGGAGGAATCCTTGACACAGGAGCTGGCCCTGTCAGGCGTTGACAGAACTGCTTGGGGTCAATAGGCCCTTGGTTATGCTAATTGGCCCCCAGAGTTGTGTTCACACCCAATAGTACATATATATACATATATATATATATATACATAATATTGATAGTAATGATAATTTTTACATATTATATACAGAGATATACACATATATAGATATGCATGATGTTGACGGGGGCCTGACTTGGACATCAGGCCTCCAGATGTGGCCTGTGCTCACGTTCAGAAGGTTATTGAATGTAGATACGCATAGCATGGGCCTAGAATGCACAGTACATGTGTCTGACATGCAGAAGTTTCCAGCAGCAAGGTGAAACCAATGGAAAGAACTGCTCCCAGTCATCTGCGGGAAAACCATACATCTGGCCTGGACTGCATGATGCATTCTCCGCCACCGGACTGGACTCCTGAAGTAGAAGGCACCAGCAACTCACACAATGCAACGCACAGCCAGAGCTTGGCTGCCTTGCCCTGGGCCAATCAGAAGAATCCACAAACCTCGACTATGGAAATGTGGGACTTCCCAAGTTCTCATCCATCGGGTTTCATGCTAATGAACTCATCAACACTCTGAACCAAGGTCATTCGGCTCAAGTTACATATCACCACAATAGTAGATGTTAAGAATCAAGAAATAAAAGCAACCAATTTTGAAAACTTCCATCCCCGTCCTGCCAGCAGGGGCGCTTCACTGGAGAGGCCTAAGGCGCAGGTCAATCAGGGGGTAGAATCCAGTGTTGATGAGTCTAATGTATGCATGTACGCATATGTATAATATGTGCACATATATCTACATACTCACAGTTACCTATGCATTTATAGTTCCATATATTTATCTAATTCAATTAGTAGTTCCACAGTTTATCAAAGTATCGCACATGGAAACTAGATGATTGTAAGTAGACTATCATAGATTAATATAGATCTTATATATATATATATATACCCCAAAAAAAATACGAGGCCAGGCCTTTGGGGGCGGAATCCGCGAGGGCAGGGCAGCAGGGTTCGCTGCCGGAGCGGGCCCTGGACGTGGCGCGGTGTAGAAGCTGCTTTGAGATGGAAAATCGTGGAAAAAACTTACTGGTGCTTGGTAGGGAATGGGGGAATGGGATGTTGATTAATGGTTATTAATAGGTCATTCCCTCATTCCCTGCTAAGCACCAGTAAGAAAATCTGGAAAATTCAAAAGCAAGAACTAGATTATGGGAGAATTCTAGAACATTTACGGGAAACCCTTGTGATTTTGAGGGATAGGAACTGGGTTTCCGAAGACTTTCCCATACCTGGAAAAACCAAACGGCAAAAAAAAACGCCTCGGAGGGCCTGCGGCGCCTCCAGTTGATCTGAGGCATTTTCTGTTTTGCTGAGGCATTTTTNAAAAAAAAACGCCTCGGAGGGCCTGCGGCGCCTCCAGTTGATCTGAGGCATTTTCTGTTTTGCTGAGGCATTTTTAGTTTTCTGAGGCGTTTTTTTTGTCATCCTAATTTTTCCTTTTTCTCTGTTCTGGATTGTTCTAGGATGGGTAAATGACAGTGGGAATTGTGTTGATTTCAATACTTGCGAATGCAAGGCCTTGGTAAATCCAATTCCAAATCTCAATAGTGTAACATCACTCAAACCTGGGGGCATGGCTTCTGCGTGGCTNTGATTTCAATACTTGCGAATGCAAGGCCTTGGTAAATCCAATTCCAAATCTCAATAGTGTAACATCACTCAAACCTGGGGGCATGGCTTCTGCGTGGCTGAATCTGTCAGCGAGATTGTCATTGCCCCACAAAATGCCGTCGCAGTGGACTGTTTGTTGCATTCTNACTCAAACCTGGGGGCATGGCTTCTGCGTGGCTGAATCTGTCAGCGAGATTGTCATTGCCCCACAAAATGCCGTCGCAGTGGACTGTTTGTTGCATTCTGGCATTTGCAGCATCTTTCCAAAAGGCAACAGAAGTGAATGCAACAAAATATGTTGTCATGAAAAAAATCAAAGGTAAACCAGAAAAAACAAAAAAAACAGAGGACAGAAAACGGCGGAAAAGGGGGGGAAAACGGCGGAAAAGGGCGGGAAAACGGCGGAAAAGGACGGACTCTAAAAATTGAGGTCCAAATCTAATCGGAAACATGTCCGAAAGGTTTCATCANCGGCGGAAAAGGGCGGGAAAACGGCGGAAAAGGACGGACTCTAAAAATTGAGGTCCAAATCTAATCGGAAACATGTCCGAAAGGTTTCATCACGGATTTTGCGACTCTTCTAGCCTCTATTCCTCCGTGAAACTTTGTTGAAAGCTGCAATCCAAGTCACTCAATGTCGGTGAAAGCCAGTGCTTGAAATGTGCAAATATGAAAAGATATACCGTACTGTAACGGATTGTTTTCTGCACCGTCTTTCTCGCAGCGTTTCTTACGTAGGGAAATCCTTAGCAGGATGTGTGGCTGTGTGTCAGGGGTTTGGTCCCTAGTTGTGGGCTTTGCATCTGCAAAAGTGGTCATGGGGAATCCAAGTGCTTTGGTGAACTTTTTGTGTTTGAGGCATTTTTGCTTTCCAGAGGCGCTTTTTTTATTCACCAGAGGCCAAAAAATATTGATGCGGCGTTATTTTTTGCCTCGGGGGCCTGAGGCACTCCTTTTCGCCTCTGGTGTTTCTAGGTATACCAAGCCATTGATCATAGCAACACCCCGAAAAGATCCAGAATCTGACAAAGATCCTATGCAGAAATAGTCAAAAAAGGAATCTATTTGGTGAAATCTCATGGATCAACTAATCTGGCAATGGGGGATCCGTTTGGAGACGCTCTTCAAAATTCGACCATTTGAACATATCATGTTCAGCTGAACATTGTGATTTGATTTGTCGGAGGTACAAATGGGTGTAAATCCCAACTCTGAGTGGCTTACGCTGGTTTAAGTGGCCGGAAGGCCCGCAAAGGAGCCAAAAAAGTGGCTCTTGGAAACTTATCTCGCTACTGAGTTTGCAGTTGGCTGTTTATTTGGGATAGTCCGGTTCATGGTTTTTTCCTGAAAAATATGCGCGTAATCTGGAAATCATCATCCGATTTCTATGGTTAAAAGAAATGCCATGGAAACCAGCAGCAAGATTATCATTGGATATATGCCCATCATTGTCCCATGACATCCACATTTTAGATGTCTACACTTGTTTGGTTTTCCCCCATGGACCACGAAGACCGGTGCCTTTGCTGATGCTTGTGGGAGCTGGCGGCGGAGCCGTCTTTTTGGCAGCGACTTTGGAGCCTGAGAAGTGGGTTCATGAGATTGACCGCACCCTTTCTATATGTCAATACAGTAATACCACTCTTTTGTGCATACAAATATATATATATATATATATATATTGTGCATACAAATATATATATATATATATGTACATACACGTTTATATTATTGATATTTGTGTTTATATTTACTTCATGAGCCACAGCCAAAACTCTATGTCTTCGACTGGCTTAGAATATTGGGGTATCACTTTTTTTTTGGAGGCCCTGTCGCTACACATGGTTTCATATGGTTTCGTATGCTTGAAGATGACGGAACAAATCTGTGTGAGGAAAGGAAGAAAGGAAAAAGAGGACAGGGAAAAGAGGAACAGCAAGAAGAGGGGAAGAGGAAAGGAAGAAAATGGCCATTTATAGTGGAATTTCCCATGAAAAATTGTGATTTTCCATAGTTATGTTAGTTCCTCTTAGAAAGGGGAAAGAAACAGAAAAGACAGAGGAGAGGAAGAGGAAGCAGTGTCTCTTATTCGCCTCTTGTGCCTGTCAGGGGCCTGTTGCTAAACCGTGTTTGGCGCACTTTCCCACGGAGTGAGCATTCCCTCCTAAAGTGTTCTACCAGAGTCTTGTATATATATGGAGGTTTCCTGAAATGGGGGTACCCTAAATCATCTGTTTTTCGGGGATCTTCTATTCTAGACTAGACCATCCATTTTGGGTTTCCCCATTTATGGAAATCCCCATATAATTATACATGTAATGTAATGTAATGTAATGTAGTGCAGTGCAGTGCAGTGCAATGCAATGCAATGCAATGCAATTCAATGCAAGGATATATGTATGTATGTCTGTCTGTCTGGCTGTCTGTCTGTCTGTATGTCTGTCTGTATGTGTTTATGTGTGTATGTGTGTATGTGTATGCGTATGTCTATGTGTATGTGTATGTATATTATATATGTGTGTATGTGTCCCCACTTTCAGCTGAAAAAAACCAAGCTACTGCTTCGCCGCGACTCCTCCATCACAGACAGGAACTGCTGCATGAGGCCAGTGATGGTCGAGGCAGAGGCCTGGGCGCGAAAGGTTGGTGGATTGGTTGAGGTCGTTGTATCAACAACTGGGAGTTTATGCAACACGGAAAAAATGGTGGTGTAAACCAGCCATTATCAACAATTGGGGATCAATTGATGGCATTTAGTGGGGTCTTAATTGGTTTTTATTGGGATTTAAAATGGGAATTTGGATAAATCAAAATAATTCACTTACCTGAAAATGTATATATATATATATGTGTGTGTGTGTGTATTTATATAATACTATCATTATAAAAATAGTAGTGTTATAAGACACACACATATATATATAATATATATATATATATATTATGTCAGGTGAATTGCAACACTTCACCAGCCTCAAATGGTAGGTCATTCTTTGGATGATTTTTTTACATTTCGCATACCTAATCATCATTTGCAGTGACGGCGGGGCGAGGTCGTTGTAATTTACCCAAACATGTGGGGCCGGAAAAAAAAATGGCTGGATTGATTTAGTGTGTGAGTAGGATCTTAATTTCAACAACTGACTTGTTTGTGGGGGCTTGGAACCAAAGAAGCGATAAAAACACATGTACTAAATCCTGAAAATTGGGTTTGAAAATGATTTTTGCCTTGCCAGTTGCCCTCTAGTATTTCAACATAGCCATGGAAAATGGCCAATTTACTGATGATTAACCTAGAATGGCAATGTGCTACAGCCGTGTTTAATTTCATTGAATTTCCCAATTTTCTAGATGTAAAAATGCTGTTCTTCTCATATCCTCATCATGCCCCCATGATATCCCCATGATCCCATGAACTCCCGTCCATGCCAACAGAGGGTCAAGCATACCAGAGCCAAGGTGCAGAGCATTTCAAGGGCTCTCTGTCCAGGTAGGGCATCCAATGTGGGCCGCTAGCATCGTTCAGCGCCTGGATCTGTAGAAAGGGATGGTTGATGTTGATGGATTGAATCATGATGAAAACATGAAAAGTCAGGGAGTTCACCAATGAAAAAAAAGTGGATGAAATGAATTTAAATGATTTGAATGCATCAATGGACTGGCTTGTGGTTGAGTTCCCCCAGCCGCCCCAATGGTTAATCATCCTAAAATTGCCGTAACTGTGGGCTGATTTCTGGAGGTCCCTTGGCTTCTGACTGCTTGAGGCTGGAATTCATGGACCAAGGTGGTCCCCATTGAAGCATATGATCCCCTAATCATCCCCTTCTTATTTTGTTGATTCGCGGGGGTTTTTCAGAGGCACCTTGGGCATCTTTGGGTCAGTTTGGGTCACCTGGGACCTTGAAATCCATGAAGGAATGGCAAGGTTTCCCACCTGCATAATCCAGCGCTCATAGTCTGGTGCCACTTGACCCTGCCGAGAGACCTGCAGCAACGCTAGCTGGGGGGGTCAACTTTTGACCCAACTTCCGTATAGTGGTTGAGCAGAAAAGGGGAGATCCTTGTTTTTGGGAGGAGGCTTGGTAAACATCTATTGACACCCAAGAATGGAAGCAGCTGTACTTCATCGTGTCTGATTCAATGGAAACAATGCAAATTTCAAGCTTCCCCTGGAGACTATGAGGCGAACGACTGAACAGCACCCTGAAACACGGTTCTGCTCAAGCAATTTGGGAGTCCAGACTGTAGCCATGGATAACGTGTATCCACCCCAAGCAACCGCCAAACCAAAATAACGCTTTTTTAGCTGGGCGTTGCATCGAAGTATTGCAATTTCAATGTGAAAACTGGTCATTATATCCAGTGGATTTGGGGATCCCCCTGTTACTTCCCATATTTGGGGTGAAAATGATGCTTTTGCCAATTTTAACCATGAAAAAAGGGAAGGTGAAACCATCCATCGACTTTTTTGGGGGCCAAAATTCAAACAAAGCCCTCCAAACATCCCCGGCCCCAGCCAAATGGCACCTCGCGGTCAGCTACCCTTGGCGTATGTTTGATGACTGGAGGGGAAAACCATGGCTTTTCCATATCCATGTGGCGATAAAACTGGAGGCTGTCTTATCACTAAAGAAACCTACAGATTTTACCGAAGAATTGCCTTGGTTTCCATCAAAACCGCCACAGCTGGGAAGATCGCCACGATGAAAAAGATCCAAAATCTGATTGATACTATTGGAACATATTGGAACTCATCTGACCTTGGGGTTCCAGCCGTTTCATTTCCAGGTTCTATCCAACTATTTTCCTGGAATGTGGCTTGTGATTCCCATAATCGTCGATAATAATGAAGGACTTAAATAATATCAATACCCTGGTTTGTTGCTATTGGAACATTTAGATACATTTAGAACTTTCCAAACTCCAAACAACTGAAAAATACACGCTACACCCTCTGCCCCTCTGCGACCCTCTTGCAAAATCCACCATTTCCAAGAAGCGAATCATCCACAAATCAGGATTTCGATGGACTTCGCAGATGTTAGAGTTGAAATCATCTCCGAAGCAGGAATTTGCCATTGCCAGCTTGGATTTCAAGTTGGTATGCCAAATGAAAGCAAATGAAATCAACAAATTGGTAAATTCAACATGTTTTTTCCAATGACATTTTTGTCATGCCACCAGCCTGTTGCATCATGATTAATCAATATTGATGCTTGCTTGGATCCCAACTTTGGATCCGTTGAAATCCCCATGTTCAATCATGTTCAATGGTCAATATCAAGTTTGCTTCCTGAAATCTCCAGTCTTTGTTAGCATAATCATGCAAAAATTGTCTAAAATGGTCCTGAAATATCCATAAGTTTCCCAAAATCCCGCATTTTCCCGTGTTTTTGCAATGTTTTTTGTCTTTCCCTGGTTTTCCCGTGGGTTTTCCCCACATTTTCAGCCCCGATTTTTCCTTGCTTCGAGCGGCTGGGCCGTCACATCGCACACGGAGCCCAGAACACCCAGAAGCGGACGCGCTGAGGCGGCCGCAGCCTCACTTCCAGAACTTCTGGTGAATTATTGATATATAATGGATTATAATGGATTATAATTATAATGGTTATCATTATTGTTAATTCTTACTGTTGTTTCTATTTCAACTATAGTTGGTAGTTGCTGTAGTAGTTAATTAAACATAATGATCCACCATTGTCAACTATATTGTCAACTATTGTGGGCAATAATGTTATCATAATCATAGTAATCATCAACATTCATCAACTATAAACAACTATATGTGGGATCAAGATAGTATAGTAACCATAATTACTAATTACAATACATTGTAGTGGGATATTCATATACATAGGAGGCAACTAATATAATAAAGTCATAGTATATAGCAGATAATAGTTGGAATCATAACTATAACAATTAGTCCTGTGAACAAATACTTTCTAGTTGATAATGATTTAATGTCAATTATAGTACTGGATATACATACAGAATTAATTATAGCAATTACAATGGCCAGGATTATAGCAATCAGCTATTATAATATGCTATTATCAACTGTGGGATATTCATATATAATGATGAATAGGCATGGCTAATCCCATCCCCCATATATTTTCCAGACACCCATTCTATGGTCCCGACATGTGTTCCTATCCCCATTTTCCACCATGGTTTGTGTGGGGTGCTTAACATGTTTAATATTAAGGAGGCCAAATTAAGTGACCAATTCGAAAATCAATGGATTCAACACACAGAAATGGAGATTCTGGTGATTTAGAGTTGACATCGGTTGATTTACGGTATGTTGGCTAAGCTGGTGTATATACAACTAATATTGCTTGGGTTTATGGTAGGTGTGCCATACTATATTTTCTGGATAAACTTGATCCGGTTGAATTACAGTATGCGGTAAAAATGTGCTGTAGGGGTGTAAACTACAAAATCTTTTTAAAAAAATGGGACAATCACCATACCGGCTGGGCGAACTAACTATAACTGTAACTATTCACCAATTTAGTTGTTTTGAGATGTGAGGCCCTGTTGGGATAGCTATACCAATCCAAATCCCACCATTCCCGTGGCGCCGCAACGTGAGGTCCTTATACTTTACACTTCGATGTGTGTTGGTTTTTCTTAAACCATGATTTCAATATTATCTAAGTAGTCGGTTTTGATTTTGATTCAAGGTGTGATCCGTTTCCATGCCTTTTGATACTGAAAGTTGAAATGCATGGCGATGAGTCAGAACCCTATGCCCGGAGGAATCAGCCTGAACATCAAGACAGCTAGGGTCAAGACATCGTGCATTGTTTATGGTCATCCCATGCCATCGGACTCCAAGAAAAAAACGGTCCTCCACACTGAGGCCCCAAGCCATGGCGGCTGCGGGCAGTGCAGATCTTGAGCCACAGCTGGTGACACTTAATATACCTGATATATTGATACATGTGGTTGATAAAAATGTGTGTGTGCGTGTGTGTCAGTGTCACCTGTTTCCCCTGTTTCAGCCACCTTAGGATTCCTTCGGGTACTTCAGATTCAACACTTTCCAATTGTTGGTGGAACATTTGGACACATGGGTAGTCCAAAAGGTCCAGCCAGCCTTTTGGCACGACTCTGCCCTGAAGGGGGCACCTTCTTTTTAATCCCAAGCTTCCAAGCACAAATGCCCAAAAAGTGGGAAGAGATCGATATCAGCATCTTTAGCTGTCAACGAAGTTAGCCTGCGAGTGATCCTACAGTAGCACAAGGGGTTCAAATGGTCCATAGTCGCCGCCAGCCGGGCCTTGTGACCGAGCCGGGCGATTGGGAAGATATTCGTACACGGGGGGATGGGGTTTCTTGGAAAACCCATCGAGGACCTGAAAGGGGTTAGGACGCTTAGGGTACAGCGGCGGTCTCACCAATCCACCAGTTCTCACCCAATTTCTCACCGCAAAAAAAATGACAAGTCAGGAAAGTGCCACCCTAGAATCCTCAGAAAAAAAAAAAAAAACATAATTGGCAAACTGAACCACCAGTCTCGTGGATTGATGAGACATTTCGGCACCGCCTTCTGAAACTACCAGACTTGGGAAAATTTGGAACCGATGCGCCCCGGTGGCTGCAGAAAATTCGATCTGCACAAGCAGGAAGGGCCCCCCAAGTTATAAATTGGTTCATAGATACATCCCAATCATACCACTGATTTGTTTTATTTATTATTGTTCTTCTTATTACCCATCATAATGTGCCATTAACCATAAACCATTGAAGGATGCTTACTTACAGACCAACTTATCTTGGGTTCCCCTTGCTGGGCCACCTGGTGATCGGCGGAAGGCGCACATCCATTCAGGACTCGGCGCCACTTTCAGGATTTTGTGGCTGTTCCTCCTCCTTGGCCTTCTCCTGCCGGTAAGACTTTAGGCTTGGCTTCAGAAAATCAAGATCAACATGGGGATTTAATTAATGGGAAAAATGGTGGTTAGATATCAACATACATGAGGTCTTGTACGGGGAGGAGTGCTCATGGATTTTAATGGCATTTCATGGGAAATTATCCTCCAGTAAACTCACAGTCGAAGACCACCATTTCTTTTTATTAGTAAACCATCTACAAAGATGCCATTTTCCATCGCTATGTTAGATTGCCAGAGAGTATGAAGATTGGCACATCCAAACCCAGGGGATTTCAATGGATTTGTGCATGTTTTACACAGAAAGGTTCTGATGATCAAAGTGTTTTCGGTCGGAGTTGTTGCGTCCCAGTTTTTGAGAGATGCAACCATGATTCAACAAGACTACTTCATATACTATCAGCAGCTTTGCAAGCCATCCAGAACCCGTCTTAACCTTTCAAACCACAATTAATTAGTAGAACTCAACTCACTGAAGTGAGCTTCCCTGGCACCATCTGGCACCACTAGTTTGGTTTACAAACAACACCTTTTGGCCTACGGTGGCCAAGGCAGAGATTTCACATGGAACTCAGCTTAGACCTGCAAGAAGTAGCAGCGAAGTTCTCCATCCAACCGGTTTCCCACCTCTAGAGCGAGGAGCTGTCGAGGCCGCCAAGTGGAACCTGAGCTTCCGCGCGGAACACGGCAACATACCAGAAAGAAATGGTGGTTTAAGGCTGATTTAATAAGATTTTGTGGTGGTGAATGGGATTTTATGGTTGTTTATAACTAATGGGATTTCATTTCATGGTGATTTCATGCGACTAACAATGGTGATTCATGGGGACTTTAAGCAACAAAAATGGGGAACACACTCTCAATCAAACATGGCGAGACTGGCTGGTGGTTTCAACAACCATTGGCAATTGGCACGGTTTTTAATCTGAAGTACATTAAGGTGAAACACCTAGTGGAATCATGGTGAAACGGGTTGTACAAGCATATTTATCAACCATATGCAATGACAACCCCGGATTAAGATCTTCCCTGGTTGAATAGAAAACCTGGGTTCCCTAAAATAGTGATAATTGTCTCCTAAATATTATATGGTTTTTTTCTCCGATTCAACAGCCCGGTGGTTTATTCATCCGGAGCTGTCATGAAAATCATAGAACGTTGGTCATTACATTGACATCATGAAGGAAGAGTTATAGAATGAGTCAATCAAACAACGACTCACAAATGATGGATCAATTGATCAATGGTTTGGTACATCCTTGCAACTCTCGCAAGAAGACCTTGCAGTCAAGTAACCTTCGGCCCAAGGAAAGGGGCCTCTGGGTGGAGGCCTTTTCTCGTGGATTTGCAGCAAGAAGGCTGCTTCCTCCACCTGGAACAAAGGCAAATGAGCGGAAACTGAATCTCAAAACTGACCAAACTTCTACGTCCAATCTCTTCCTCCTCAGTTTCACCTCTTCTGCAACTTGGCACAAGAACTCCCATCCCCCTGCCGTCCCCGGCCCGGTCCCCTGGAACACCGGTCCCCCGGTCGCACGCCTTCGTGTTGAAGGACTTGCGCAGCAGACTGCCAGCAGTGTTGTACATCCCCGGATCCAACCCCTGCGAGGTCACCTTGGGCATTGGCAAACCACGCTGCGCTGTGGCTTTGAACGAATAGCAGCCTGGCTGGTGGTGCGGACCGGGACCCCCGAAACGGCCATGCTACACACAAGACCCAACCAGATCTACTTCTACCACTTTGCGGGTGCTATAGATTTTGAACAACAGCTTGGTCTTTATGCACTACCATTTACTAGGTACATTACCGTTTCTTCATCGTTTCTTCGTATTCTATTCATAGACCATATTGATTCATGATTACCCAGATGACAATTGCATATTCATTCTTCTGCCCAAGAAAGAACACACATCATTTATTCGCCTGTCTTGTTTGTCAACATATACATACACACAAAAAGGTTGGTATTAAGCCAAATTAAGCCATATATGAATTCAGCCGAATTAAACGATATTGAAAACCACCATCAGCAACATGGACCCACAAATTTGTAGGTCTTTTTTCGAAAACCCGGTTTTTCCATGCATGTTGCCAAAAAACCCACCCGTTTTTTCTCAAAAAAAACTGGTTTTTCGGAGTGTTGATCGGCATTATACATGATTTCATACATTACGTATGGCAACCTTTTGGGATTGCTATGGAATGATGACCCTTGTCTCGAAATAGTGAAAACATGTGATAACTGAATCACCCAAATGTCTGCAAACCGGAATGGAAAGAATTTGTGCCTAAAATCCCACCAAAGGAGAATAGTTGTCTTGTTAGCATGTTTCTTACCTATTTCAGATGGAATACCGCAATTCCCAGC
>BGPT01001849.1:72225-96435 GCA_003297045.1 Symbiodinium sp. clade C Y103 | reverse complement strand
TTTGATTTTTGGAGTTTCCGGCCGGAAATTTTCTATTTCTGGAAATTCCGGCCGGGAATTTTCTATTTCTGGAATTTCCGGCCGGGAATTTGAAACTCCAGGCCGACTTGTTTTTCCGAATTTTGATGGGAAATCCTAAAATGTCGCGATTTTATCGGATTTTCGATGGGTATTGCATAGATTTTTTGGGTCCACCATGAAAAACCCATATTTTACCCAACCTAAGCCGTACTAAACCCATANTTTTTGGGTCCACCATGAAAAACCCATATTTTACCCAACCTAAGCCGTACTAAACCCATAATTTTCCGATACTAAACCCATATTTTGGGAATCCTTAAAGAAAAAAGTTTTTGAGAACCCATAATTAACCCGTAAAAGACCCATAATTAACCCATACTAACCCGTACGAAAATTATGGGTTTTTTCCCTCCAGAAATTAGTGGCTGTGACGCNTTAACCCGTAAAAGACCCATAATTAACCCATACTAACCCGTACGAAAATTATGGGTTTTTTCCCTCCAGAAATTAGTGGCTGTGACGCTGAGTTTTTCGCCTCAGTGTAAAGGACACCACATATGAGCGCCAATCATACCAATGCCGAAAATGATCCATGCCCGACATTCAAGCATCTTTGGATACATCATGCTGTGTGTTTTGATTTTCTGCACTTGTAGCTAATTGAATATGACACTTTTGGACGCAGCACATTTCTGAACAAAGTTGGGCCATCACTACATATCCGCGATAGTAATCTTTTGCTGGCATAACGAAGCAGATCCAATTCTGACTTGAAGAGCGCCCGCAATTGGAGATGAGAAAACCTACTTTTTGCACGATGGTATTGATCAACTACTTGCTGAAACCCAACAAGTAGATCAAGAAGAAAAGCAAATACTTGATTCTTCTAAAATTTGCACAAAATCATTGAACATCAAAAACCCGGTTTTTCTCCCAAAAACCTAGTTTTTTAGAATGGGCCTACAATTTCGTGGGTCTTTGTAGCTCTAGGCATACTAAACATACTACAAAACACGCACACACACACACAAAGAAAAAAAACGTCTAAAAAACATATTCAACCATACTAAACCCTTTAAAACCATACTTTACTAAACCATCAAAAATCTCCATTTCGGCCACATCAAACTGCCCGTTTTCGCTCCCGGCGCCTGTGCTGACCTCGCCCTCCAGGTCGTAGGCCCCGGGCGGTGGCACCTCGGTGGTATCGTCCCCGAAGCGCTGCGCGGAGCTGCCGAAGCTCACGTGATCCGTCTTGGCGATCCTGACGCGATTTCCATGCAGAAAACCATGGGGATTTCGTGGGGATTTCATGGGGAATTTGGATTTCGTGGGAAAATATGAGGAATTTCATGGAATGATCTTGATGAGATGGAGGATTTAACCATGATAGATGGAAAACATGGCGATTTCTTTGGGAAAACCATAGGAAAACCATCGGGGCTTCATGGGAAAATGGAGATTTAAATAAGAATTTGGGGACAGAATGGGGCTGCAGACAACATTCATATAGGAATTCAAGTGAAAATACGATGATTTAATGGGAATTCAAAGTATGGTGGATCTTGATTATATGGATGATTATGGAAAAAATAGATGTTTCATCAAGAATAATGGGGAAAATCTGGCGGTCCAATAAATGGAGGATTTAACAAAAAAAATGCAGGCTTGACCAACAAGACTGGGGATACAATCGAGATTAAAAATGGGATATACTGGGATTGTCTTGATGCTACATATAGGGACATTTGGATGTGATTCGAATACAATGACAAGTCAACTGGGATACGGGGAGTTAAGTGGGTACAGTAACAGCCATACGACGTATACGATTAAATAGGTATATAAATAACCCAGAATATGCGGGATATACCCCAGTTGTAAATGGGGCAAAAGAAAAAATGGCAGCTGGCAGAAAAGGATGAAATTAGTGATCAGCATAGTGATGGGCTATAATAATATGTATACCATTTAGTGTATATAACAAATACAAGTTTGAAATGATCATGTTGGAGTCATGTCAAAGATTCACATGATTTAAATTGATTTAAGTGAATAAACAAGCCGTTGCTTGCTGATTCATCTTCAACCTGCGGCATGATACACCCACCATTTGCTGGTCTCATTCCTCAATCTTTCGACTTAGCCGCCACAGTCTCTTGGGTCCATTTTTGTGCGGCGTCAAGTTCTTACAGTAAATCATATGAAAATTCCCATCAAGCATCATCAAACTGCAACTCCAATTCCATTTTTTTGGTATCTCTACAAGTCGGTACCCCAGTTCGGAATCACTAAGTTGGACAACATAACTCCAATATCACTAGGGTTTTCATGTGGTAGATATATCTATAGCCTTCTACAGCTAATGGGAGTTGTACCCTCTTGTCATATAACATAGCTATTGAAAATGGTGATTCACACTCGGTTTACCTATTAAAAATTTTGATGTTCCAGTTCGCAAACTGTTAGTGTACCGGGGGAGAAACCAACAAACATCACTGGAACACCGCCACCTTGTACCACTTCCCCAGCCCGCCACCAGCCCGCCTCCAGCCCTTCCGGTAGTCCGGCTGGCTGAGCACATCATAGGTGCCGGGCCCCGGCCTCGCCTTCCAGGAAAAGCAGGGCTTGCGCAACCAACACCCCAGGTTAGCCATAGGGTAAACACAAAAAAAAAAAGATGTGGAAAAACTATGATATCCCTGGGAAAATGATCTACAAATAGTGGGCTTTCCACATCTATGTTAGTTTACAGGAGGGTATCCCCGGGTGAAAATTAGTAGATAAAGATAAAGTTCGGTCAAACTTCGCCTTGTGGCTATCATCTACCTATGATGGCTTGGAGCAACCCGGACAAAAAATGGCAGAGATTCAACTGATCAAATCAAACCAACCATTTTATGGGGATGTAATGCGTACACTGGGGATATGTAGTCTGGGTGTAGCAACGAAGTCCTGAAATGAAAAAAACGAGGTATGAAAGCAGCAAATCATCGGATGGGGTTTCCATGGATATATAGCAAACTAAACATATTTGGATACTGTACATGTTCATATGCACATACGTAATATAACAATGGATGTAGCTAACATATGCTAACATGGTTTATAGTGGACCTATCTGTAGCCGTATGGGTTCAAAACTTACTTATGACTAAGGCTAACTAAGGAGCACCACATAGCAAGGCCCACCCAATCACTGACAAGAAGACCTTCAGTAGCCTTGGGGTTATGTAGCGTGAATCCGTGATGAATAAGTTTGAATGAACGCCTTGGGTTGCTCAATAGCGGGCTTAACCAGAAGAGCAACTTCTAACTTGCTGGGGACGGTATGAGCCACCCATACCAACCATCAACCCACCGACAACTAGACTGGTTGCTCCTTGATGCATCCATCAAACGATGCAATTGGAAGATGGAAAATGAAGGGTGAAAACCACCAAAACGATAAAAAGCTTAACAAATACAACATGGCCATCTCCCAGTGTTCCATAGTTTTCCCTATTGAGATCTGGGTTTCGCCCGCCTCCCCGTTGGGAAGCGCGCCGCCGCCCGAACCGGCCGCTGGTCTTTGCGGCGCTTGGGATTTGAAGGCTCCGCCAGTACCATCGCCAGGAGCCTGGTTCTGGAGGCGTGCATCTACCTATATGTAGCTATCTTAAGACAGGGTAAACAGGTAAACATACAAAAGAATATGGAAAAACCATGGTGAAACCCTAGGAAAATGATCCATAAATCTATAAATGATTAGTTTTCCACATCTTTTTGTATGTGTAGAAGAGAGTATCTTGGTGGTTTGTCACTGTCTGAATCAGTCAATCCAGGCGAAAAACTGTGGACGTTCCAGGATTCATCTTGTGGCTGATCTTGGTCGGTTGTGGTCATCCATCCCATGGCCATGGGAATCTGTCAAGGTTGGCCACATACATACATACATATATATATATATATAGACATACATATACATATATATATATATACATATATATATGAATCCCTCTGAAAATGAGGGGATGACAATCCGCCAATGTGGATTTATAATCCAACTTTGACCAGAAACGTCGGGATCTGAGTGAATGAACTCGGAGGATGGTCAACAAAATGCAGGGACTGCTGATGAAATTTCATTTAAGGATAAAATGAAGCCTAGGCAAAAATACGTGGAGGTGCACCCACCAAAACCCAAATCAAACAAAGAGTGGGATAAGATCTCAATGTGATTTCTATCTAATTAAAATTCAACTCAAATATTCAGGAACATCAAAATCGCTCACTTTTTTAAAAAGGGATGGGAACTAGATCTGATTAATCTATATTAATCTGATGTCTGAAAAAATCAAACGAATGAAAAACTATAACTTAACCAAGTTAACCACAGTTAACTATTTAACATTATTTAACTAAGATCCCGATGGATCCCCAGCCATAGAACTCCCTGCCGTGTCATGGCACCTTGGCCTCCTGATGTACGAGGGCGGGGCCTGGAGACGAAGCAGCACGCCGCTCACCTGGCCAAGTTTGCACATCGTGCCTTGATAGAAAGGCTCAAAAAGATGGAATATACATGTATATGTATATATAGCCGAAAAATGTTGATTTAATGGGAATGAATGGTGATTTCATGGGATTGCATGGTGATGAATCGAGACTTCACACCCTCCGGTAAACCCACATAGCCATGGAAATTCATCGTTTTAATAGGCAAATTATCCATAAATGGGTCATTTTCCATAGCTGTGCTAATTTACCAGATGGTAAATCATATTCTAGATAATTATTGATAGTATACATCTGACAAATATCTTATCACTCTTCTGACTTTAGTAATATAGTATAACTCATTTTACTGATAGATACTGTAGATATTGTTGATAGATAGAATATTGATAAAATATGACTATCACCATTCTTATCCTGACTAATTGTCCCATTATTGTTCCCATTATATAATGTTGCAATAGGACCCACCATCCCCAATTCTACCATTTTTATGGCGGGTATAAACCATCAATCCATACTGGTTTATGACATTGGCTTTAACAACATTATATCGATACCCCAACCAGCCCACCCAGCCCACCCGGCCACCCAGCCCACCCAGCTGGAGCCTGCTTGCACCTCGGCAAAGCGATCCCCACTCTTGCTGCCGCCAAAAGCGCCGCCCTGGGCAATCTTGGCGCAGTGACGCACCTTGGCACTAATGGACTGGCCTCAGTGAGCCACAAAATGGAGGAAAAAAGATGGGGAAGATATAAGAAAACAAGGAAAACATAGAGAAAAACTCAAAATGGAAGAAAGAGATCAAGAAATGTAGGAAACAAATCGAAAATATAATGTAATGGGAAACCGGTATGAGGTTGTAGAGATCGTGAGATAAAGTTGGGGGATCATCCTGATGAGGAACTCACTGATTTTCTATGAGGAACTTGGAGGACTATCGCACTTGGTAAGCAGCGGGCATGTTTCTATTGGCCATTCTTGGAGGGATCCTTCACCAACTTGAAGTCAGTTTAAGCGCGGTATAGCCGTGGTGTCTGTAACGCCTTTGTGGATTAACCCATAGTTTTCCACCGATCGTGACTCAGCTTCGCGGATGAACGCACCAAGGACATCCATTCTGGGACAAAGTGCGCTGCCCTTAAGACTGCGGAGAATGTCCGTTGATTCTTGGTAAAATCTGATTTTCGCAGGTCGGGCCTTGATAAAGCAACCCAATTTACCACTCACCAAGCCTGCGATTCCAGATTTAGAGGTGAAAATGACCCCATTCACCAACCCACCCATCACTTTACCCAACGGAAATTCCTATGCTTACCCTTGATACTCCAGCTTTCTGTTGGCGAAATCCCCATGTTTCAAATCCCCCTCAAGTGAGCAGTGGTAGGAATTCCAAGAATGGATAATGATAATCCCCAACACGTAAAGAGCAGCATATAATCCCATAAAATCATCCAACAACCATCATTTGTCACTTGTATCCATGCATATCCCCATAGCTTGATGGTTAAAACCCCTATGTAATGACAAGAATCATGAACTAACCGTGGTTCTGAACAGTGCTCCAAGGTTCCCATGCATTCCTCCGGGTTGTAACTGCCCGGCGCCGCACTGGAATTGCTGGGCACGGAAGGCCGCTGTGGGCCACTGCAGTCAAAGCCAGCCAGGCGGACACCGTCCTCGGTGTACGCGAGGAAACGCCATCGAAGATCGTCTTGTTTCGGCAGGAAAAACACATGGGATATAAACCGTGAAATTCATGAAATAAGGATTTAGCGAATTCGTTGGCCAGAAAAGCATGGAAAAACCTAGAATAATTGGGATATGATTCACCCAAAATCTAGAACTAGCCATCAAAAATAGGGCTTGAAGTTGAAGAAAAACAAAACCATCTCTTGGGATAATCCCCCTGGAGTGAGGATTAGTAGACTCACTTTTATCCCATATCATCTGAACCAGCTTTCAGACTCAATCAATATCCCCATGCCCCCCTAATGTTCTTCATAGATACCCCGCCAGTCCCAGTTTTGCTGCTAAAACAACATTGTGCTGGATAAATAACATGTTTTTGGATATGTTTAGTTGACGAAGTCCGCATTCCACCCGTTGGTGGCTTAAACTTTTCCCAGCTTTTTCTGATCAAATCCTCCCAGCACAGGGCGCGGTCTCTCGGAGGGATCGAAGTTGCTGAGGATTCTGCACTCCGAAGTACTTCCTGCGGTGATTTTCGTCCCTTGGAGACGTCTGAATGGTGATGGTTTCTCGTGATTTTCTGTAAAATATTTTAACAGTAAAATCACAGTATATATCAAAAATGTATATAAGAATGGTAGCATACTGGTTTAAACAATACTTTGAACAATTTTGGTCCATTTCTTTTGCCATTCCAACAACAGTGTGGGTGAATGATGATAACACCGTTGTTGCCTCCAAGCAATATTACTGTCCTTTTGGGAAGGATAAGGGGGTCCAAAGCGCCAGCCACATACAGATCAACCAATGAGTGCATTGTACCAACATAACCTTCCTCTTGCATGCAACTCATGACTAACATCATGCACGGCAAAATAAAACAACCCGCGTCTCCATCCCCACAAATCTATAGAAATGCGATGCGCTTCTACCTTCTTCAGATACACCTCAATATCATCAAGAGCCTCTTGCGCCTACAGGTTCTGAAAAGGCATCCTTTCCAAGAAGGAACCTTTCAACCAAAAACCACCATAGAATTGGCCGGCAAAAACCCACAGGAGTTTCCAGTAGAATTTCCCCTTGAATTATCCCAAATAACATCCATTTATGGTAGAACATAAGGGATCATGATAGATCCATGATCTGATCTGGTTGGTGACCATACTATACCTCATGTTTACCAATTGGATGCCCTTGTTTATCATCTTGTTGCGCCCCAACCTGGTGCCTCAGATCCCGATCCCACATCCCGTCCTGGACATGAAGTCCGGCACGCTCCGCGCCCGGCGGCTCTTCTCTCCGAGGAAGCTCGACTCGCGGACGTAGGTGCCAGGACCAGGACCGTGGAGATTGTCCTGGTTTCTTTGCAGATCCAGTGCTGGATAGACTGGATAGATGGGTGGAAAGCAATCGTTTTTGGGGGTCGGTGACTGGGATAATAGTGGGATACCAAGTTGTCAACCGATTTGTCAATTTCTTCGCTATCATGATGTAGCTACACAGGCTACGAAGGACTTGTGACATGTAGTGGATCAGCCATTTGTCATTCTATTCATCTTTCACCTATTTTGGCCGGGGCTTCCAACCGTTTGCCTTCCGGCTAGAAATTGACAACATGTTGCTCCAAGCTGAAAAAGGGATACAAAGGGTACAAAAGAAATGTTGCGTTATGGAGCTAAAAAGGCTCGGTGCGGAAGCTCTTTGGAAAGAGGAAACAGTTGAACCCGAGAGCCAGAAGGGCAATTGTCAAAACTACGGCTGACTGACTCACTGTGGGCATTGACAGTGCCTGCCCAGGTTGAAAGTGTGCCAGATGCCCTCCAACTTCGTCTAGAGTCTAGGGTTTGTAAGAAAATTGAATTGTCCAAGTTTACTTTTGGGCTCAGCCCGTCCCAAAAAAGTTGGGACATCAGTGGGACGATCTGGGGCCAGAACCTGCAACCCTAGCACTTTTTGCGCCCGAATGGTGCGTCAATCTGTATATGGCTTTGAAAATTTCGTGGAAAACCTCTTAATCCATGGGTTAATCCTCATTGTCCCCATTAAATGGCTATAATGGGGGTATACCTAGTTTACAGACAAACCGATATAAATTGACCGGAAGCAGGACCCAAGGCCCCGCACCAGGTCTGCAAAACGATCTGTGGCGGATTTGAAACCTGATAAGGGCCTTGGATGTGGCACTGGTACAGCTGGGACTGGGAAGAAAGATGAAGAAAGTATGGTTTTGTAGCAATGGGTTTTGTATATATAGGAAAAAATGGAGGTTTCCATTAATGGGGATTCCTGAAAATGGATGGTTAAGCCATGGTTTTCGATGATTTTCTCAGCATCAATGCTCTCCAAAAAGTGTGAACCCAATTTACCAAGGTCGTTTCCTTGCTGTGAATTCGGAGATTGTTTTCATTGGCACTTAAAGTGTATCGTCCTTTCAAAAACTGGTTGATAGGGATTCCCCTAGTGGATTGTCCCGATATGTTTGTTGGTATGATCACATGTCATCATCAACCAACGGCCCAACCGACTTGTGAAACGACAAGCGACTGCTTGGAATCACTGGTGGCTGGGTCGTAGGTCCCGGGTCCCGGGAGCAACGCTGGCGACCAGGAGCTGGAAAAGAATGCTAAGGGCAGCCTGGTGATGTGTTCAAACCCCACATGGCCGCGATCAAAATGCAACAATGTGTGTAAAAGTTGGGCAATAGTTGGTGAATTGAAACATTGCATGTTAAATATCATGTTCAACATCGTGAAACATCATATCAACCCATGGTTAAACCTGTTCAATCATGTTAGATCCCTTTTCGTTTAAGTTAAACCCTGGCTTTAGAGAGGTCAGGCCTCACTCCGCTAGCATGTGTAGGTTGGAAAGCTGAGCATCTTTCATGATGTTTCATCATGCATGAATAACATAACATAATTTTATATTATATATATACAATTAGATGGGTTCAACAATATGTCAAACACACATAATATCGACATATATATATATATGTATATATTATATAATATATATATATAATTATATATACATTTTTTTCCGCACCTTCATATTTTCCGCTGAAAAAAAATCGTTTTGACCGCGCCCCCAGGGCCTGCTGGAGGAAAAGGCCGTGGAGCTCTGCGGCACGTCCGAGCCGAAGGCCGGGCGCACGGCCACGGCGGGGCCGCCCCCGGTGCCTGGCGCAGGCCCCCGGCATTGAAAAACACATGGGAAAATGAGGATTTCACCCACAAAATGCTAGGAAAACCATAGGAAAACCATAGGAAAATAGTGATTTAAGATGATTTAAGTAATTTTAAGTAACAAACCATGGGGATTTAATCTAACCAAAATAGAGGAAAATGGACATTTAACTCACAGAAATGGGGACTTTATGGATCCCAATCTTCAATGGTAGCATCCCCTAAGCACTCATGCCAAGTTCCAATCTTTCAGTCTTGCAATCGAAGAACACAGCACTCAATTGGTCACTTTTCCAGGACTTAAATCCTGTAAATCATCTAAATCCAAGTCTTCCGGAGTTTGGATCACTTCAAAGCCAATTTTCCAAGACTAAAATCCCATTCAATCACCACTTGCTTTATCATTGCCCCAGCACCCAGGCCTCCAGGTAGTCGCTGACAGATTGGCAGCTCAGGGGGCTCGTGGTCATAGGCTCCAGGCCCAGGATTCTTGGCCATGCCCTTGTGACCTGCCCACGAATGGATTTGGGGATGATTTGGGATGACTTGGCATGATTTCAAGTAGCTTTCAGGTATAGTGTGAGGTAGACGAAGCTTGCCATGCATACCTCATGTATACTCATGTTATCATATCTTATCATATATTGTCATGTTTTCCTTGAAAGTTAAACCTTGGCGAACTCCGCTAAGACATGCTAAACTAGGAGAACAATTGGGATGCACGCCTGGGCTTTGCCTTTCGCAGGCGGCATCAAAGTTGGTCACGGGCTTATTTTTGCCGATGGTCAAATAGTCTGGGCCTTGGGCAGAGCGTGATGGGAGCAGCTGACAGGAGAATGAAGCATCATTTTTTCCTAAGCCCAGCTGGTATAACTTATGAACAATATGGCCCGCCAAACAAGAACGATGCTTAATTCAACATGTTTCGCAGGATATGTTGTTCTCTCCATCTATTGCTGAATTGAACATGTTGAAAACTATAGCCGTGAAGCTACCAAAGACCAAATCAAGATTTGCGATGTACTAGCCGCTGCGGTTTGAGACACTATAAAGTACCGCCACGTTTAGACCTTGTGAGCTGACCATCACGTTGCACGAGTAGTAGACGTTGGAAGAGACATACTAAATCGACTAACATCGACTAACATCGACTAACCATCCCAAATTTTCAGAAACACGCCTAAGATGACCAACAATTCCATCAAATCTATACCCAACCATCACCTGAACATACCCCAAACTCATCAAAAATTATCAACAATCTATATCCGAACTTCCCCCCAGTCTCATCCATTATTTCTGGGCGAACCCCAGTGACCACCCCACTGCTCCGCTCAGCCCTTCCCCAGGGGGCCCCACGGTACTCGCCCGGGTCCGGCGTGTCTCCCGACTCACCCGTGAAGTTCCACTCGCCACGGGCCCGCAGTGGCTTGATGGCCGGGGTGGTCCTTGGAGACGCATCGCTCCATGTGGGGATCCGCTATGATCCCGTGATGGAGCACTTCAAAATATTGTGGAAACAACCCGAAAATGTCCGCACAAATACATCCAAATACGCAAACGGTCTCAAATCAAGCCGTTATTTTTAGTTTGTCCATCTTGTACTTCATTAAGCTATGTTTTCTTGAATTCCTGAAGTTTTTGAATTCAGGGCGGGCCCCATGGTCAATGTTGAACATCCTGATCCACCGATTCCCCGGTTTCCCATGGTTTCCCTGCGACCGGATCGCGTGGTCGGAAGTCTCACCCCATCTTTCACCGCTTGGATCGCCCGCTCCGCTTTCCACTCCAGCTTGCCAGGTCTGCTACGTTCGTAGGTCCCACCTGCGGATGCCAGTGCCATAACATCCACCAGGCAACCAATGTGGCAGAGAAAGTTGAGGTTCCGGAAAAAAATGGCAGGTTCAAACATGTTGTAACATGTTGTAATGTTGTAATAAGGTAAAATAGGTTTCCTGAAGGTAGGGTCTGTGGTTGGTAACTGGAGCCTCGACCTGCTGTTGTGGTAGCAAAGAGAATCTACCCCATTTACTATCATTCACTATGCATCCAGACAGAGACCACATCTGCGCACCCAAAGCAACATACCTGGCCAGGTTTCAGCATCAGGTGACCCGGTGACCCGGTGACCCACCCTGCGACCTGTGAAGGGTCGAATCTCAATGGGCTTGGTGATGTCAGGACCCGGGCCCGGATTGTCCAAGATCGTTGAAGGCATGTACCAGCCCGAACCTGACACAGGGGCACCAGGCTTAGGGAAGTTGTTATGCGGATCATGTCTTTGGAGCCAGTCATGGATGACCATCGCCTGGAACGAAGGTGGGTTCTCGGAAATTGTCGGGGTCGCAGCGCGACGTGGTCGACCTAAAGGCGCTTCTGGTCACCTTAGGAGTTGCAGTTAGCAGCCCCCTGGTGGGATCTACGACCATAGATTGATAGATGACTGTAGACTTGTGGTGTAAAATTGGTGCATTTTGTGAGAGGCTGGTGCAACAGCAATAACAAAATAATTCGAACTCCACAATTTTTACTCAATTTTGAGATGCTGAATGATGTATGTATATTCATATGATTTATATAAATCTATAATCTATGATTTAATATGATCGGCTTAGGAGGTAGGGTCAAGGTGCTTCCAAGTCGCATTTGGCATGGACTTTTGAGGTTTGTCGACCACTGGATCACTGGCCATGCGTTGCACTGCATACTGCCCGGGACCTGATGGGATTTGATTATTGGGGCGTCATCTTGAAACATGGTTATTGTGATGTACGAGTATATATTATGTGATTTCTGTGGTTGCGGAAACAAACATTTGGGGCTTGCCTTAAAGATCAGATGCGTATTTTCAACCAAAGATGGATCATCACGATCAGTAAAAACGGATTCCAGGAAAAGAAGTGCGATCTAATCAACCAACAATCTGCCTACCCAGCTGTGGTAATCTGTCCCAATGGAAATCGAAACTTCCCAATTTCTGTTAAAAGCAGGTCGCGGGGGGATGTTCTCTTGAACAAAAAAGGCAACCCCGTTTGATGTTTGGTTGTTTGCAGCCTCGGATTTTGGATCATATAGATGCAACTTTCCTAAAATATGGGTACCCCAAAGCATCCATTTGTTGTGGGATTTTCATGGATTTTCCATTGTAATTGTAGACCATATGGTACCCCTCATTTTAGGAAACCCATGGTTGACCCCACCTGGCGTATCACCCGCGTCCACGGCTTCAGGCCGCCCGCCCACGCCCATGGTACAGCTGCGACTCTTTGGGAAGCGCGGGCTGTAGGTGCCAGGACCCACACCCCTGGGCCGCGAATGGCCGGAATCCCATGGAACTGGTGGAAAAACATGGGAAAAATCCTGGAAGAATCGCCAGAATCAAACCGGAGCAGTTGGGATCTCACATAAAAAAAGAGGAGAGATGAATTGTTCAGGTATTCTTTCGCTCTCTATCGCCCAATCCCAGAGTTCAGTATCTTGCGGAAGGCGAATGCAATGCTGAGAGCTCTTGAGAAGTAGGACGTTTTCTCTCTAGGATCATGTGCTACCTGCTACCCATGGCTGACCCTAAAAACCCCGCATGACACAGACATGTGCTTTTCGGCTAGGTAGGGTTATATCTATACCCTTCATCCAAGTCTGCCCACTTGAATGTCTTGAATCGCATGGTTTTTCATCAGAATCCGTTGGCAAACGTCTGTTGGGAAACCCCTGGTTTCCGAAGATCATCCGAGGGTACCTTGATCCCTGGGAAATCATGGGAATGATGTGGAGGATCATCTCCAGCCAAGCATCGCTGTGCCAAAGACGAAGCATTCGCTGACCACATCACGCTCACGGTGGAAGGAGGCCAGCAGTGCCATTGCGGATCAAAGGGTTGGCTGGGTTGTTGGGCACAAACTGAGATCTATTGCATCGCTGTGTTTTAGATTGGGGTGCACAGTCAAAATATGTCAAAATTATCCCTTCAATTGCAACTGAATTGGGACAATGTCCAAAAATGACGATGATCCATTGGAACTAGGGGTACCTGGCAAAGGCATTCAACTTGAATCTATAGTAGCTGGCACGAAAAAAAACAGCATCTGGTCTAGGCACAGGAGATTTCTGCCTCCTGTTGGTGCCAAGGCTCTAACCGCAACCGCCCTTTGGTCCCTCAACACTGCCAAAGACATGTTTGCCAGCTCATGCTGTAGAAAAAAATCGATGATTTGGCATATTGAGATATGATACGCACATGAACATCCATACAGTAACTTTCAACAATTTTGGTGTGAAAATCATGGTTCCAGGCTTTTGGCTACCAATCGTGACACTGTCACCTAATTACAATGGCTGCATCCCATCTGCATGGTCTACATGCGCATGTGCTCGACTTCACCTCTGATATCTCTGATGGCCACACAACTTTTTGTTTCGCACCACTGAGGTTCGAACTTCACTCATTAACACTTGACCCTCCTGAAATCAGCACCTACCATCTGCCAGCCGCCAGGAATGGCGACGCTCAGACCATCTGCTCAGGTGGGTTGGGCTGGATGAGCACCTTGATCGGCTCACCCGAAGCGAAATGTTCGAAGGCGTTTTGCACGTCCTGGCAAGATCAAAAATTGATTAGATGGACGGCACCCTCACAAGAAAATGGATAAAAATTCAGCGGTAACGCTATGACGTGGCAAAATATCAAAAAAAATGGGGGGCTTCACTATTCGCAATATTGCGGTGAAGCCCATAACGCCGCTTTGTAGCTGGCTACTAGTACCGTCACTTCCCCCTCCCCATGGCCCGGACACCTCCAGCTGGAAAGTTTTGGAGATCAATGGTTTCAAATTGATCTTCCCACTCGCCACCATGGCCAAAGCCCTAGGATACAGGTTGCAGTAGCGATAGACACCAATGATGTCCACCTGTTTGCAGCGATGGTGTGGGTTGGGATGGAGGATCATGGAGGAGTAAGCCTCAGCAAAGCCTCAGCCCCATCAACCTGCAAAGATCAACTACTCCTGGTCTATTCCTTAGGGATATACCATCCTTCCATTCCCCCGGAATTCTTTCTGAAGTATCCCAGTATCCCCGTTTTCTCCCCAGCTTTTCATAGACAACAGCTGCCACGGGGCGCACCTCGTGTCTGCAGGCCACCTGCAAATTCAAGGCCACCTGCTTCGGCATGTTGGCCACGACACAAACGACGCCCCCGGGGATGGTTACCTCGATGCAGCTATTTAGGGCGGCAGGGACCCCGCAGCACTCGAAGCTCATGTCGAACTTCTCGCCGATGAAGGCTTCCTTTTTGGTGGATAACATTGGAACAATAAAATAGGAAACAAATGCCCCAACAGCCCTAAAGAATGATCCCGATTCCTCAGTTGAATCACTCATGGGAAAAGAAAAAAGCACCTTTAGCAATTCCAAGTTCAAGTCTAAGGGATTTTGGGCCGGTGGAAACAAAGAGGCAGAAAAACATTAGGAAAGTATGCGGACAAAGTGGAACTTGAATGTGTAATGATGTCATGTGCATAGAAGACATGTCATCTGAAAATTGCTGTAAATATTGCAACATGCACGTTTCCCACGTGGATTCCAATTCATCATGAGAGAGATGCACAAAAATCATGTACAAGGACTAGTCGGCTAAAGATGGCTAAAGTACAGCCTAAAAGATGTCTGGATTCCAACAGCAGAAGCCGAGTTTCTAAGGCTTCGTGCAAGTTGGGTGTGTCCGCTTTGAGGGTGAAATCTGCACCTGGCACCAGCGAAGCCGCAGATTTCAACGACCTTTTTTGGCTCAGCAAAACCTGGTTTTCACAGACTCCAACTCTGCCGCAGCGCCTATCTCCTTCGCTTTTTCCAGTTTTGATTCGACCATGTCCTCAGAGGACGAGTTCGCATCAACTCCCAGGTCACTTTGGGATTGAGTTCACCGTCATCAGTTTGGAAACAGGTCAAGAGAGTTTTAGAATGTGGAAAATTAAGGGGTGATGGATTTTTTGGGACTTGCATCCCCTTGCATCCTCTACAGTTGACTTCCATTTGCCACCAGCACGCGCTTGACACCCGCGGAGCATCCAGTCAATTCTTTCCAAGCACATGTGAAGTATATCCGCAGAAAAGTTGAGAGTTGTCCATTTTCATTATTGGATCTTTCAACTTGATCTACAGACTACATCCTATTCTCCACTGCTTAAAGGAATAAAATTCCAAATCCATTCTTGCTCAACCCCTTGAGTTTGCTGGTTGAACTCTCAATTTTCCTTTGAAAAGTGCCTGACACCACATGTGAACCTCGATTTTGGGCGAGTCAAACCCCTGCAACATTACTCTGCCTGCAGCACATGGATCATGTTCTTACCAAAATAGCTGTTGTGAACCACAAATGGAACCTACCCCTCAATGAATTTAACGATTAAACTTTGCGGGAAACCATAGCCTTGCCCGCGAAAAGATACAGGCATTCCATTGGTCGTGCTCCCTTCTACCCCCAAAAATCGAAATAGATAATGATAAGTGTGGGGATTTTGCTGCAGATGTTCGCTACAGCCACTGGGTCTTGAATCAGTTTCCATCTTAAAAGTGTCCCTATTTTGTTGCTTAAATCCCCATGAATCACCATAAAACCTCATTCAATCACTATTACACCACCATTTTTGGTTGGTTAAGTGGCGATTTTTGCTGGGAACCACCACCAACCCTACCAACCCCTACCAACCCCTACCAACCCCTACCAACCCCTACCAACCCCTACCAACCCCTACCAACCCCTACCAACCCCACCAACCCCACTCCCCCACCCACGTCTCGTCGTCTCAAAGTCTCGGTGATGGTCACCGTGGCTGCGCCCGCGGCTTTGGCGCACATGGCCGTCATGAGGCCAATAGGCCCCGCGCCGCTTACGAAGACGTGGTGCCCACAGCCCACCTGGTGCAGCCGAAAAAGGATGGGGACTTCAGATGATTCAACTTCTAAAAATCATGGATTTAAAGGGATATTAAAATGGCTTTGTCTGAAAATAGGGTACCCCAAAACCCAATGGATGATCATCACATTATCCTATTTTCAGACACACCCGAATGGATTTGAGATGATAATGAGATGATATTTTGTTTTGTTTGGGGGGGGCTTTCGTTCGAGGAAAAGCATTCTTGGAAAATAGAAACTGTCGCACAACCCGACAATGTGGTAATACCAAGAATCAACAGTGCCCAATTTACACACATCTAGCTGCCTGTGCACGCGTCACCCCCTGCAGGGAAACACAAAGAGGCTCCAACCTTGGCATTTTTGGGTCACCCGAAGCGCAACGAGCTGATACTGGAAGTTGCTATGAGGCACACTCCTTCCTCCAATTATTCCTACTTATCGCGGATTAGTGGCTAGTTGTGGCTAGTGTATGGATGTTTATGGCACATCACTGTGGCTAAGTATTGCCAATAAAGGCTAGTAATGGCCATATATATATATATATATATCCGTCTGTGTGTGTGTGTTCAAATGTGTATTCAATGTTATTCATTCCTAACTTATGGCAAATTATGGTAAAAGCGACTGGACCCGGGGCCCTTCTTGCTGAGTTCCGAGCATGGCCCCCTCTTGCAGACTGACATTGGGCGGAAGCTTGTAGCAGTAGGAGGCCTGGTTGAGAGCGTTGAGAGGTGCAGTTGTGTGAGCGCCGTGTTCTTCACATCAATAGTTCTGGGGTTGTGCTTCCTTTGACCCAGTCTTGGTTTACACAAACATGTGCACACATATGCGTGTGTGTATGTGTGTGTATCTCTGTATGTCTATACTCTGGGAGGTCTCCATCCTTGTATATCCATACAATCATAGATACATAAAGAATTACCAAGACATTGCCATAGTCAGCTTGATCTCCTTCTCCACCTGTTCGTCGCGCGCCTTGTGGTTGAACTTCCGACAGAGCGCTCCTGGGACTCGATTCACGGCTGAGCCGATGAAGCGCATGCGCGGGCACAAGTTGTAGCGACCATTGCGGCACAACTTGCAGTCAGAGCCTAGGATCCGTCACCGGAGGATCAGCTGTGCCAGGCAGATGGAGCTTGGGATAAGATTATGATATCCTGGAATGCTGCTATGATGTGCTATCCTATGGCACTTGGGAGTTGGATGGTCTTTTCACGGCAAAATGTCATTGTGATTGAAGTAGCAGGGGCCTGGTGATTGGGGGCTCGTCACAGCGTGGCAACTGAGGATTCTATCAACAATAGGGCTTAGGGCTTGACCAAGGTAAAGTTCCCAGGTTTGAGGTGGAAGGAGCCAAAATGGTAAAATGTTTGCTGTTATATTCTCTTCCTAACCACAAGAGGGGATGCCTGGTACGCGCTATCACTGATCAACAGTCAGGAATAGGGGCAGACACCTCTGACCAGTTCTTGAGTCGGATGTGACTTGAGAAAAGTCAGATTTTGGCAGCTAGTTCTCATAATTGGACCTGCACAGCAAGTGGATACTACAGTAATCCGTGTGCAAAATACACAGCCTCCCTCCGGTACTGAAACATGGCACTGGAAAACCGCCCCTTTGTGGATGAATTTCCCGGCTAGCCACTTTTGAATACCAGACAGCGGCCATTTTGCCATTAGATTTTGGGAGGCAATCCTTCATTGGTGGTTTCAACTCACTTGGGATTAGCATCTCATTGCCATCAAGACAATGCAAGAAAACATGATTGTTTAGAAGGCATTGATCCATTTAGGTCTGAATGGAATCACTGATTCACACAGATTCATCAAAACTCCTAATTATGTGCCCTGCGCACCTAGATAATCGTCTATATGCATACAGTATGTGATAAAGACTCTATCTACAATTCATATACTTGCGTTTCTATCTATAATATATCGTCTCACAGGTCAGAATCATATGATGTCAGATTTAATAATTTGCAGAATCTCTCACCCCACCAGCTTCCCCTTCCCAGCCACGCCACATGGCACCCCAGGTTCCATGGCTACTCGATCACCCACCTGCAGGTGGCTCACCTTGGCTCCCACGGCACGCACCGTGCCGGAGCATTCGTGGCCCATCTGACCGCAGTAGCCCTGGTTCAGGCCTTCCTCACCTGGGAATTGTCGCGAAAAGCCAGGGATTTCAACAAATTCCTCAGGAGTGGCGTATTGTTCGGATAGCACCCCCAATAAAAAGATAGAAAAGTTGGACACCTGGACATTATGGGGGAAAACAGCATCGAACTACCATCCTGGAAATACGCTTTTATCTTTTTTGGGGGTTAGTATATATACCGTGCCAATGATCAAGCTGTGTTATTTGGTTTGCCCACTTGGTTGGCAAAAATTGCCCGGTATACCGTATCCCTATCAGATTTATTGATTTGGTTTGCTCATTTGGTTGACTAGCATATGGCCCCCCAAACCAAAAAGAACACAAACAAGTTAACACACATCGAAGCCTCATTTCATTGATGATTGCCCCTCCCCCCATTCGTCAAGAAATCAACTACTCCCTGGCAATTTAACATAGCTATTGAAAATCACCACTTCAATGGATAAATAGTCTTTAAATGGCCAACTGTAACTTTCCATAGCTATATATGTTTACCAGAGGGTAAATTCCCATCAAATCCAATTAAAATCCATTAGATCCTCATTTGTTGATATTTAACCACAATTTTTCCCACTAAACCAAAGAAAAAATCTCTGAAGTCCCACAACGGGGTTGGGTCATCCCGGTCACTGAAGTCCAGGGGAACGAAGCCGCCGGCCATGCCCTTGGACCAATAGGCCATATCGGAGCCACAAATTCCTACCTTGGGGGCGGGCTGGCAAAGTTGTGTTTCTTGGCTTCTAGACCCCACTAAGTGCGGATACATTGTCATATAATATATATATATATATATACATATCCACCACATTCCACCATAAACCTTACTTAGCCTAAAGTTTATAAACCAACTTAGATAACTATGGATGACTGCAAGGCGTCACCTGGATAGACCCATGATGTCCCTAAAAGGATCGAAAAAGACCCCGCCATCCCATCCCTTCTGGAAAAGATACCGGGTCTACTTTTCAAATCTGTTCAACGAGAATCTAACCACCAAAGCTATCAGCTTTCCAAGCACATATCCTTTCGCAGTTGTTGAAAAAACCCATGGAAAAAACGATCCAGAATTGGGGGTGCAAGCGAATTCGCGACCCTTGAAAGCATGAATGTAACCATGCGCTGACTGAGTGGCAATTTCAACCAATTCAAGAAAATATCTGTCAACCAGGACCTCTCAAGGAACGCTCCCCCAGACCCAAACCAGCAATCCACCATCTGTTGATAGAGAATGTAACTCATACGGTTTGTGGGAGGTGTTTTAGACCATCGACAACAATATCAGGCTTCAAAAAAATGCAGAAGGGTACTCCTACCTAATTTAACATGTTTAACCTATTCCACAAAATATGAATCATCTCAAACAATCATCCCTTTTGTACGGTTGAAAAACAATAAATATAAACCACCAACCAGCAAATCATTGATTATATGCCCATTATATCACATTAGATGGTTCCATCCCATATTTTTGATGGTTAAATCCCTATTTACCAGTTGTAAAGGTTATCATCATTACCAATCTTAAGCCAATAATATCAACCCATGATGAACCATTATTATCCCACTATACTATTTTTGATGGCCAGTCTATCAACATCTTCGCTGTGGAGATCCCAGCTGCACAGTTGATCTGCAGCTGGACCTCATCCTACGGAGTACAACAGATCCAGCCAAGCGCATGGCTGACAACTGGTATAACATGGTAACACATAAGTGTACAATATAAGCATCAATGTATAACGGTAGAAAAGGGTGGAAGTGTACGATATATAACTATAACTGAGTAGAAGTATAGGTAGAACCACAACTATCACTATAACTATGTCTAGGTTTACCCATTCCGACCGGAAATGTGAGACCCCCACTGTACGCCCTTGTATTCTGACGTACTAGTAGCGGACAACCCCTTCAACAGTTTTGTGCAGTTTAGTGCAGTTTAGTCAGTTTGGTCCTCATTGGGCGCGTTGATGGGTCGTTTTCGCAGTCGCATAGTGCGAAGACCTTCCAGGACTGCCACATCTACAGCCTGGCGGCTCCGATTTTCTGTCTGCCCATGGTGTTAACAAAAATCCTTTGGGGACATGAGTATTCACACATGGCCATACTCAACTTCAAAAACATTAACCATATCACCATATCTATCCATATGGCATCTTGGGACCTGGCAGATCTTGGACCCTGTCCCACCTCGGGCACATCTGCAGGATAGCCGGCCATGGTTTCGACGCGTCCCCTTGACGCTGACAAGCTGAAGGTCGAGAGCTCGATGTTTTCGATGACATGGTCCAGCTTCTGCTGAAACGCAACCAAAAATAAAAACTCGGACACTTCTCTGATTTCTGTGTATTTTGAATTATTTTTGAAATTACGTTGATGTGTTTTTTCGGTTTTTTTCCATGGGTTTTCTGACGTTTTCCTCATCATTTTCTCATCATTTCTCGCACTTTCACGCCTGGGTCGACATGGGTCGACCAGGCACAGCCGACGTCGACCACTGCCAGGCACTTTGACCTGGACCGAAAGCGCCTCAGGCGCTGCCAATCCCGACGCAAACAGCGACGCAGGGAGCTGGCGCAGACGCAGGCTGCGGGTGCCAAACAAGCGCGCCTCAAAGAATTTGCCGTTTGGCCATCGGTTGGCCATTCACTTCTAAGATCTGAAAATCTTGAAAATGTCGAGTCTTTTTTCGACTTTTAACTCCAAAGCATCTATAGTTGGTGATTCTTCGCATTTCTTAGCATTGGATTTAGACTGAATTGCTGAGCCACTCGGCAAATTTGAGACTCAAAACCCTGAAAAAATTGCCTGCACCAAAAAAAAAATAGCCCGCTTTGTGGCACTGGCCGCTCTCAAGTCGGCAGCTTGCCCGCTTCTTTCCTGCAGTGGTTTGTCAGCGAGCAGTTTGCGGAGAGCCCAGCTGAATAGGTCATGTGCCATGGTGATTTTGAAAAATCCCTTACTTCTGGGACACACTGTCTGTCCCAAGCAGTTTTTAGCAAGGCCAGTTCTAATGGCTCCCCAAAAATCATTTCAAAACAAGACCATCGAATTCTCACACTCTCCTTCCGTTGAAGACCGTGAACTGAGTATGGGCTCCTGGCTGTTGTTTTTTCCAGGACTGGACGGGAAATGGAAAAGAACCCCCGAGATTTGGATCGTAAAATTCGTCGTGGGTGTTCCTTTAATTGTCCCTTGAATTGTCCATGAATCATCTTAATGAATAATAGGGAATGTTAGGGGCTTGTCTCTCAGAATAGAGGGGCCGCCGAATAGATGGAAAATGATGGAAAAGTGATTCTGTACTATTTTGATACTGATTTACCTGTCCGCCCTTTTGGGGACCCTCTCAAACATACCTTTTGAGCCTTTGACCTCCAAGATCCAATTTTGCAAACAGAAAAGGTGGCAACCCACAGCCACCACACATCCTGGGCCAGGAGTGAACCATGGGTCGAACTTGGGATGTCCTCGGTCAACAGCAGCAGGGCATCTAGACGTTCCAGGCTTATACGAGTGCTTGAATTGCTTGAAATTTCCAGAAGCGTTTTCCCCTGGCTCCTCAATTCTCAGACCTCCAAAAATCATCAAAGATGGACTTCTGATTTGAGCATCTCCTGGAGGGTATCCCAGTCTTGCTTTGGATAACTCGCCACTCTGGACCGATTTGGCATCCAAAGGTCTGAAGGAGTTCCGTTGCAGCTTCATATTGGCCTGGAAACCGAGGAGTCGTCCAGCTAGAGGCTCCATCGAATCTGGTGAACCCTGGTTAAGAAGTCCTCGGATTGATGGGGTACCTCATTCACTTTTTCGTAGACAAGTATAAATGACGACGATATCACTAACAACAAGTTGACCATACAATCAATACCCTCTGGTAAACTAACATAGCTATTGAAAATGGCCATTTTTGGCGGATTTTCCCATTGAAAATGGTGATTTTCCATAGTTATGTTAGTTTACCAGAGGGTAAGTTGAACAATCGATTTCTGTCACGACATTGAGTTTCCTCAGATCTATCGGCACCTCTTTGAGCGCCGGTTCCCAAATGGCTTTGCCAAAGGAATAGTCGGGGCGCAAATCCTGTGGGATGGGCGGCTTCCGAAGAATGGCAATTTTTGGAAAATCCCCAACAGAATCCCTGTCAGATCCCTTAAATTCCTATAAACTTCCTATAAAATCCTCCATAAATAGGTAGTTTGAATGGGGAAAACTGGAAAACTATAACTGGTGAATTGCCCACTGCCACGTTTGATCAGGTAAGACTAAGACCTTTCCAAGGTCGGATTCTGACTGAACCATTTCTGCAGTTCTGGCGATCGTGAATTGGGGTAACCCCAACAAATCTTCTACAAGGAATATTGAAATATATTGAATGCATCCATTTGATCTCGAGGTTATTGATAGTTATTGATATTATGTGTTGGGTTATTACATGAAAAATCCCAATCTTTGATGGATCCCCGAATCCCAGTCCTACCAGTGGGTGACAGGAAGACAAGAGAAAAACAGGCTTTGCCATTGATGTCCAGCATCTTCTTGGTCAGCAAGTCGTTCACACAGGTAGTCTTAAGTTGTAGCATTGTATAATTTCAAAGTTGTATGTAATTATTGTGTATGCTGTAAGCTATCTCAGTCTTCGAGAAATTATATTAAAGGCCACTCGGAACATCTCCATGTGCTAACAATGACCTTACGAAACCGAGAACTAAACAAGTCATCTCAACCAATGGTCCCTTTTGAATGGTTTAAAAGAATATTTGAACCCCCCAGCCAGAAGACTATCTGTTAACTCCCCCATTTCTAGATGATTTTTCCATATGTTCCATTCAAACCTCCATTTCGTTTGGGGACTTCGCCTTGCTATGTCTGATTACCAGAGGGCATACTCGATACTTCCCAATTGTACAAGTAGCCCAAATCCTTCATAAATACTATAAATCCCCAGAAATTCCTCTAAAATCCCTGTGATCCCCTATAAACCCCTATCAGATCCCTTAAATCATTAAACCCCTATAAACTCCCTATAAGATCCCCTATCACTTCCCCGGTGCTAAGCACCATGTCGAACTTCTCCGTCCTCGACGCACTTCTTCGCATCAAACTCGTTCTGATCGGGCGAGACGAAGCTCCGTTCCGTCGCGTGGGTGCCGGGGCCTGGCACCCAGTTCTTCTCCTGGCAGCCCAAGGCCTGCGGCCTGGGATCCAACTGATGGGAATGGGATTTATCCTCTGGTAAACTAACAGTTTGCTATTGAAAATGGCCATAGAAATAGTGGATGTTCCCATTGAAAATGGTACGATTTTCGAGTTCGCTATGTTAGTTTACCAGAGGGTATATAATGGATGAAACATGTCCTCTGGTATTCTAACATAGCTATATAAATATCTATATAGATGATTTATCTGTTTGAAATGCCGATGTTCAATCGCTATGTCAACTTATCGAAGAGTAAATAGGATCCCTATTTGTGAACAAATGACTATAGAAACATATGATTTCAATGGGGGATGTGAGGTGTTTGTGGTTTGAATCATTGGATTGGTTTCCGGGACCATTTTCAGGAAACCACCGCAGCAGCCACCGCTTGGCAACTGCCCTGCCCAGCACCCCCAGTCCTTCACAACTTTATCCACCCAGCTCTTGCGCACACCATCAGCATAGGCTGGTCAGCGGATTGGGGTTTTGGAACCAGCCAGGGCCATTGATATCCATTGCCAATCTTAGATACCCTGC